>BPVZ01000174.1:115076-125301 GCA_020521535.1 Rubroshorea leprosula | reverse complement strand
TTTTTTTAATTTTTTAAAATATGAATTTTAAATAAAATTTTAATAATTTATAAGAATAATAATTATAATTTTTAATAAAAAATTCTTTCTGAATATTTTTATTTAATAAAAAATTTTATGAAAAGAATAGTAGTAAGGGTACGCTAACATTGGCCCTTTGTGGGGTTAATTCAATATGGTAAAATTCTCATTTTGGTCCTTAAATTATTGTATGAATTCTTAATTTGATCCTTAAATTAAAAAAATTTTTGATTTGGTTCTTAAACTATTATATGAATTCTCGATTTGGTTTTACTGTTTATTAATTTATCATAAATTGATTCTTTCGCACAAAAAATAACTAACGTATTTCGTTATTAATATGACATGTTTTTTAAGTTATTATTTTTTACTGTTAAGCAACGGATACATTAACTGTTTTTTATATGGAATGACCAATTTAAAATTAAATTAGTAAACAATAAAAACTAAATCAAGAGTCTGTATAATAGTTTAAGGATCAAATCAAAGATTTTTTTTTAATTTAAGAATCAAATCAAAGATCTATACAATAATTTAATGATCAAATTGAGATTTCAACTATTTAATATTTGTGATTTGTAAAGTTCCATTAAAAAGGAGTTTGAAAACGTTGTTGTGACTTACTGGTCATGAATTGAGCATGTGAGTAGAGACAGTCCCAAAGGGAAACATGGACTCTTCTGTCTTTCGTTTTGGATTGTTTGATCACTCATCTTAATCACAGCATTTGGATTGATGGTTAGATTATCACTCATTATATATCATTTCAGTTTTTGCTAAAAAATAATTACTTTCAGTGTAATCATTGCAATGGGATGTAACTTCAGTGCATTCAGTTCCATGACCAAGATGCTTTTCCCTGGACTGAAAGCCGACTTCTTTTTGTTTTTTTAATTTCTTCTTTTGATATTGGTTTGACAATCCAATGAAAGCATTATTTGTTTATTTATTAATTTATCTGTATATCGTTTAATCTAAACATAAAATTTTTAATGGTCTCTCGAGAGAGATTGCTAAAGAGTTTTTAGGTCGCTTGAGATAGTGGAACCTATTTTATTGTTCTTTCTATCGTAATGACTGATGAACCCAAGGCAACCTTTTTTTTTTTTTTCTTTTTTTATGGATGAGACATATTATAAAGTGTTGATGTGCAAATATATATATAAATATATATATATATATATTTTTTCATCTGCAGTTGATGTGCAAATGTAAGTTGGGCTAGGAATGAAAATTTTAAATATGAAATTAAAATTGGGCTGGGTATTGTTTAATGGGTAATAGGTCAAATTTGGACCTTAACCCAACCCACCTCTTTTTGGGCCACAGACCCTATAGAGAAAACAAATATGGATTGTGGATAACTTTTCTGGGGATGTTGAAATGGATTATGGATAACCGGATATACAGAAGCCTGATAGAGATATTGGGCAATTTTGCGGTTTGTAAGTGCAATTCTACCACATGGAAATTAATGCTCTTGTGATGACTAATTTATAGAACGTCCTCTTCAGTTTCAGGTTCAAAATTGAAATGTAGAACACTTTGGAAACTTCAAGAAAATGTTTGGCAATAGAGTATATCAAAAGATAGTTTTAGAATCAAAGGAATTTGTCAACAAATTCTTGACATAATGGTAAAATAGAGGTTCTAAAACCTTGAGCTTGAGTTTTTCAGTTTGAATTTTGTTAAATGTAGTACTATAAATTTCTTATAGTTTGTATATAGGAAAAAGTAATATATAGTCTAGATTATTTTGAATTGTACAATATTGATTATTAGTTAGAGGTTAGGCTCTTAGATATTAGCGTTTACCCATATTCACTAATCTCTATTTTACAATTTAATATAATTTTGATTATAAAATAAGATTTTCTAGTATACATAATGTAACTCACAATTTTAGTGTTATGCATAAAGTTATTGCGAGATTTTATTATGATGAGATAAGACTCTAGGTACTATGATGAGATAACTCACAATTTTCCTTTCTAAACCTATTAAAAATTAATTCATAGCGGTTGGTTTGTCAATTTGTATGTGGATAATTGTCATTTTTTATCGGTGGATAGTGGATACAAACGAATTAAGCAAGAACTGTACAGTAGATTCTTTTGGTCATCCAATAAGAGGCCAAACCCCCAATAAAAGGGTTAAAGGCACCCTATTGGACAGACATATACAAGTAAAAACTCTAATGCACAGCATGCATATGTCCAGATATATATGTGTGAAAAATAATTGCAATCACAAAATGATGAGAGGTAGAAATTTCAGGTTGTTTCCATCTTCTGTTGGGTCATATTCAATTACCCTTCATACTTCATAATTTGTGTGGGGAGGCCATCATATATTATGCATTTGATTTTAATCTTATGCTGCATCATGTGTATTTATCTGTTCAGCTTTTTGGAAACAATTTTGCGTGGTTGTAACCCCAGCCGTGAATAGACCCTCAGAATGGAAAACACATTTAAATATTTCAGTCTGTGCAATTTGTTGAAATATCAACCTTTTCTAAGTCAATGCTTATATATGTAAAAGATAAATAGAAATTACAGCATTCTCAAAGTGGGTACCAAAGTTTTGGAGTGAGTATCCTTTCCTTTAAAAGAAAAAAGGAAAAAAAGTATCCCTTCCGTGATATTCACTTCTCGATGAAAAAATCGGAATGTCATGTAGGAATAATCTTGATTGCTATTAGATTTTTATGTTGGGTTTCGAAGGTGTCCTTTTTCCTTTGTTTTTTTTTTTACTTAAAAAAGTAATAAAGTTTGCAATTTTCATAATTGTTAATTTTTTTTCATATTTGTTAAAAAAAAAGATGACAATAGAAAAGTTGAAAAAAAAATTGCCAACTGGATTCCAATAGAAGAAAATATTATTCATTGAAAATTATATAAAGGAAGAAAATGTCAATTTCATCCTGCATTTAGGACTAGTGTAATATTGAGATGTATAAACTTAAACCGAACACAACCTTAAAATTTTTTTGATTGTCCACAACCTTAATGTTTGCTAGAAAATCAAGGAGGACGAAAACATAAAGTAAATGAATATCACTTGCAGCAAGGCTAGATTCATTAGTAAAGTAAATGTCATCTTAAATATTAAGTTTAAGATTCAAATATTGAAATTAATTGTTAAAAAATTTTAATTTTTTTGAATGTGTTATGCTATTGTAAGGAATGCAATTTTAAAAGTGCATAAAACATTATTAATTTTAAAATATATATAAATTAATCTACAGGCATCTTATACTATAAAATAAGTTAATATGTACATGAAACCTATCATTGTAGGCTAAAATAATTATTCTAGCTAGAGATCAATCACAAGGAAAACGTAAGTGAATAATTTGACCGTAGTTGTGATGGTGTATGGTACATTAATTAATGCGGACAAGTCCATAGTGGAAAAAAATTAATAGGGCAAAAGTAGACACTTTTTTAAAAATTAATGGGTTAATAAACCTTTGAAATAATGGGAAGCAGCTTTTTTACATGCTTTTACTTATATTTTTTTTATTAAAAATGTATTATGTAGTTTAAATTATTTTAGATTATATAGTTTGAATTATTAGATAAAAATAATTTTTGATATTAAAAGTTTTATTTTTTATTTTATAATTTATAATTTATGATTTAATGATATAATTTAAATGGTAAAATAAAATATTTATTTTTTATTATTTTATTAAAAAAAACCAATTTTTGGTATTTGGAGCTGGGAATTCAAAGCTAAAAGTTTTCAAATTAAAGCAACCCCTTCTCAAGGTAAGTAGCTTGACATGGTTTGACACTTATTTTAGGCGCAGGACTGAATTAACGTCTATTTGGTCGTACTTAAAAAAAAGAAAAAAGAAAAAAGAAAAAAAAAAGTTAATACTCATGATGAATACCCCAAAAAATAAAAAAAATGAAAAAAAATAAAAATAAAAAGGAAGCTAGTGAATGTCTCATCTCATGACAGTCATAGGTAGCCAGAAAAATAAGAAAAGTAAGGTCCTTGTTAATTTTCCCGCAATATTTGACCTTCTCAGCGTAGCTTTCTGAGTAAACAAAGGCAGACTCAGACGCTTAGGACTGACCATTCACCACAGATGCAAAACAGTTGCTGGAGTTATAAAGCATATTACTTCTTGTGCTGACAAAATGTATACTCCCTATGTTTTTTAAAGTTGTTTTAGTTTTATGGTGCATTTATATTTAGATAATATTATATCTTTTACATATAAATAATAAATTTAAAATTTTTTTATATGTAAAAAAATATTATTTAAAAATACGTGCATTGCCTAACAAACCAGAGAGAGTAACTTCTTCTGGCCTTTTTGAGAATGGTTAATTAGGACTAATAAATATATCAAGCATGTTAGGGAGAAAAAAAAAAAAAAAACCAAACAAACAAAAGAAGAAGCAAGGAAAGCGACCTCTGGTCTGGTCCTCGGTCAAGGAACCTTTGCCCTTTGCCCCTTTAAATGGAATTGCAATAAAAATTAATTATTGTCCTTCTCTTCCACCTTTTTCTATGTAGGTGTTGTAGAGAGGTGACCATGCCCATGTCTACTGCATATATCAGGTCTCAGCTTCTCTGTAATTCTTGACACACTGTATTGATAAAACACCTAAAAAGAAAGAAATTAGCTAGAGATGTTGCTATCGACCAACGCCTGCACCCACGTGAAGTGTTGCAATAGGTGCTGTCGCTTAATTCATATCACTTTAACCGCATATCTTATTATGCTTCCCACAAACTTATCTCAATTTCCTATCCACTCATTTAATTTCTACAATTCCAAAACACAAAAAAAGAAAAAAGAAAGAAAGATGGATATAGAGGGAAAGGAAGATTAAGCTGTGGAACTCTTCATATATACTTACCTTCTCGAGGGTAAAGTTGCTCCATAACACCATCAAAAATATCACCATGTTTTCTTCTTCCAACAACAGCTACAACCCTTTTCACTTCATTGTCAACCAGAACATGACCGGAAACCCTAACTCGACACCGGAAGATCAAACCTCTTCACCATTCTTTCACTTTCCAGTGCCATTTCTTGATGATGATGCTGATGAAATTCTCATGAGTCAGCTTTTGTCAGAAGAGCCAATCTTGGTGTCTAGTAGCAATGGGGGACCTAATCTTCCGACTAAGGAAACGAATAATAAGAAGGTTGCTGTTAGGAAGAAGAGAAGTAGTGCCGACGGTAGTGGAGCCAAGGCGGTTCTTCCACGGAAGAGGACTGGGAAGAAGGACAGGCATAGCAAGATCTATACGTCTCAGGGACCGAGAGACCGGCGAATGAGGTTGTCCCTTCAAATTGCCCGGAAGTTCTTTGACCTGCAGGACATGTTGGGGTTTGACAAAGCAAGTAAAACTATAGAGTGGCTGTTTTCCAAGTCAAACGTGGCAATCAACGAACTTACGGACAGTTTTCCAAGAGTGAAGGAAAGTTGTAGCGGGGCTGGGAAGACTGTGTCGTCTACCTCGGAGAGTGAAGTTGTGTCAGTAGCAAAGGAGACTGAAGAAGGCAGAGAGCAGAAGGGAAAGCAGAAAAAGGAAAGGAAATCATCGCTTAAAGCTTCAATAAATATTCCAGTTCCAAAGGAATCAAGAGAGAAGGCAAGAGCAAGGGCTAGGGAGAGAACAAGAGAGAAAATGAAGATAAAACTCGATGATGTTCAACTTGTTCAGTCTTCTAGCCCTCATGAAAGTGGTGAAAATTTTGGAGCTTCTAGCCAAACAAATTCAACTTGGAAGGCGGTAGTTGAGGAAGAAGATGAGCAACACCACAGGGTTCCCATGGTTCCCATACCAGAGCATCAAATGGATTCTGTTAACTTCATTGAGAAATTTCTGGGGATTAATACAAGTGCTCCAACATCTTCATCAGTGGTGAACTTAAGTACTGGAGGAAATTCAGAGGAAATTTATCCGGTTTTTACTGGAAATTGGAGCATGAACAGTGATCACATGCAATATAGTTATTCTGCAATGACAAACATGAAGGGAGAAGGATCATCAGGTAATGTAATCCAAGTACAAAGCCCTAGTACTAATTTCATGGCCAACTCAAACACCCAAGAACAAAACCCTAGTACAGTCTTCATGTTCCACTCAGAAGAACTAAACCCTAATTCCATCTTTGAGACCCCTTCAAATGTCCATGAAGGGAACCCTACTTCAGTTCTAGTTTCTAGCTCAAATATTGGTTTGCATTCTCATTTTCAAGAAAATCATCAGTTCTGCAGCAACCACCTTTTTGCCAACAAACACTGCAATTTTTATTGAAGTGTGGTTTGATATCTTGCTAGTAAGGATCGATCATGGTGAAGAAAAAAGAATTGTTGGCCATATATATCTTTCAGCTTTCTGTGTGGCAAATCCTTTGTTTAACTGTTTAATGAATTTGAGAATTATTGTATTTCTTGTCTGAAGTTTATAAGAATTTGAATTGAGTTTTTGTTTTTTTTATATAGGTTACTAAATACATATCTCATTAATTATGGTAATAACATATATATTATTTCTTCATACTAATTTTACTTTGCATAGTTTCCATTGATTTTAATAAATAAATAAAAACAGTACTAAACATCAAGAAAATCCATCTGGACCTTGTACTATATATATGAGAGGATATGGCATTTCTCATGTTACATAGTATTAGTTGTAATTATGTCATGATATCTAGAGGTTGAAAATTTATTAGATGAAAAGAAGAGCTCAAAAATGAAAAATGGCGGTATTTATTTATTTATTTATTTTGGATTAGCAAAGAAAAATGCCTTTATTATAGAGTATAAAGGATACTCTTACCCTTATATCTTATTTGCAATAGTCTTTCTAATAGTGCAAGTCAAATAACTTCAAGGGACAATAATTTTAATATGCTCTTTTGACATGTTTTTGATCACTAGAAATATTCCACATATATGCAGTATAAATTTAAATTGGAGTGGCAAAAATGTAAATTAAGAAATACACCACTAATTTCAAAAATATTTAATTTTCAGTACTTCTACAGTTGCTATCAGTAATTACTTCCTTTATAAGATTTTATTTCATGGTCCATATCATGGAGACATTTTATTTATTAGAGATCTTGGAGAAATAGTATGTTTGCAGGTGACTTGATTAAGTTGCTGGAATGCTAGCATTTGACAGATTTCGACACAACAAAGGTGTTTGAATGGCCAGAATACTATTTTGCAATAAAGGGGCAATTCATACAGTCAGTACAAACTCCAGATAGTATGTAATTCAATTTCATTCCGGTAATCTCAACCTTTAGCTCTAAATATCAGTAACTGTCATAGATAACAGATATTTTATTTGGGCTAAAAATGAACGGACATATACTTAAGGACATTAATCATTTTGATCGTATAAAATGTGATGTTAAGTCCTGAAGGATGCACATATATACTTTCCGTATTTAGCAGTGAAACTTGTTTCTTGTTTTTAAACCTAGCTGAAGTCTTAACACTGATCTATGTATACTAGCTTTATATTGTCCTATATATGAACTAGCTAGCTCTAATATTGATGAATGAATTAATGTATACTTTGTCTGGCAATCTCTATATATATAACTCCTCTGCTCAAAATTTTATTTCTTGGGCTGCTGATAAATATTGTTCATTTTCTAGGTCTGCTGAAGGACTGCAATGGTAAACAAACTGAATTTACATACCTAAATCACAAGTTAAAGCCCTATGCTATACATAGATCAGAAATAATTAATAGGACCAATATATAGATTGCCTATGAATGTCTTATATAATGATCTGATATATATATGTACATTGGCCAATTAGGTTTTTTTTTTTACACCTGAAATCTTGCGTTTAACTAGACTAAGATTACTGCATGCTGGCACTGGCATGCAAAATTCAAATCATGTATAGACTTCATAAATTAGAGCACGAGGTAGTTACTTTCAGCTTGATCAATTTAATCTGTATATTTAAAATGTGAGACATGAATTACAACAGAGCATGCATAAATATTATTACATTGGAACATCGTACATTTTGCTCTTAAGGCTTTTAAATGATGATGGAGGACCGAGGACATATGTAAGTTTTGACAACGTCTTAGGAAGAACCTTTCCTCTAGAAGGAAGAGGAAGATGTGCATTATTAATATAGCACAGAAGACAGGCTAGCTGGTAAAGTTGTCTTATTTTTGGTACCCTGAAGTCTCTCGTTTTTTCTCAAATTGTTGTTAGAAATCAATTACAAAAGACAAAAACAAACAATTCATATTGAATTCATATTTGCCAAGCACAGCAAATTATTTAGCACAAAAAAAACTCTTTCTAGTCAATAAATTTGTCTATGATGAACAGCCAAAAACAATTTCTTTCATTTCCAGGTTTTGATAAGTATATACAATTTCTTTCATAGTTTTCATTTTCACAGTTTTGTATATTTGGTGCATATAGTGTATATACTCTACATACTAGTGATCTTCATCTACCGATGCCTCAGACTACATATATATATGTGTGTGTGTGTGTGTGTGTGTGTTCTCTCTTTACCATTTGAGTTCATGGACTTTTTGCCGCTTGATTTATTACCTATTGAGTTATATATCATTGTTTCCTATCTTGCACGAACAAGGTGACCTTATATCTTAATTACCTATCATATAGCTTCAATGAGACATCATATAATTGTGATCCCTTTACAGGCAAGCCTCTCTCTCTCCTTTATTTAGATATATATACATCTTAACATTGCATATAATAATGGTCTGTAACATTAAGAGTCCTGCATATATATACGCCTTTATTGAGCATAATTGCATTCATTATTCAAGTTGAATTTAAGCACCATTGGAGGCTGAAACTGCACATATATATATGTAAAACCTAAAATAGGCATGGCATATAAGTTGTTCTTATTTTCCACTTAAGATTTAGCTAATGGTCTCTCAAATTTGTTGGCTGTGATGAAAATTTAAAAAATACATACACATGCAGCTAGCTCCCCACAAAATTCCCCTTTGTGTTTCCCTTTGATCAAAGGCAGACCTCGAGTGTTGCCCCACCCCCTCTTTTTTTTCTCCTTTGGTTTATACAAAAGGGGCAGAAGTGGCAGCAGGTTAATAATTAAAATCAATGACTGTCGGAATTTAACATACACTATATACCAGTAGTACTACAAATTAAAGACAACGTCCTTAATAGAAGATCCTTGAGGAAGACAGAATAGGTGCTTAATTTAATTTGCAGTAGTAAACGTACCTTCTGGGAAGGAGACGGACGAATGGAGAGGGTTGGCCGTTGGCAGATGCAGACTAAGACTGGGGAGGCGTCGTCAATTAATGACATAACAGGAATCATAGTCCTACATCGAGGCAATGCGCTTCAATTTTTTTTGGTATATATACATGGCACCTGTGCACAAGAAGCCGGTGCTGAATTTTTCAGAAAATTAGGTAATCTTCTTTCCATTTTTAATTAGATTAGATGTAAGTGGCCTATTATAAGAGGTGTCTCACGCTAAATCTCTCTCAGCCAGCTGTTAGTTGTTATCCTACTCGGTTTGTTGGACTATAAATACATAACGGTTGGGTGGGATTGGGTTAAATCATGGGTTAATGGTCAAATGAGTTTATAAGTAAGAAAATAAACTATACCATATATAAACAATGATTTAAATAATTTGGTAATAATATTTTGAATGAAAATTGAAATTTTAAGTTGGTTAAATACCCTTTTGGTCCCTCTACTATTGAAAAAAGCCATTTTGTTTATCCTTGTATTGAAAAAATCCCTTTTTTAGTCTTTAAAATTTAAATCTAACCTCTTTTTGGTCCCTTCATTAAATTTTTGTTGATTTATCACATTAATTAACAGAAACATCTGACATGGATATTCCATGTGTTAAGCCACTTAGATGGACTTAATAACATCCTCCACATCACTCTTCCCGTGCAAAAAAAACCCTAATCAATTTTTTTCAGTTCCCTCTCCAAATATCATCTTTCTTCTTTTAAAATTTTTGTTTTTCGTTCATAATCAACACTTTACATGTGAGATTGGTCATGATTGATTAAAACAAATCATTCTCCTTACTTTTTCCCTAATTTCAGATTTTTAACAAAGTTATGAAGTGGATCACATGAGTACAACAACATAAATCTATTACCTCTAGTTTCAAACCCAAATATCAAATTCAAATATCAAACA
>BPVZ01000174.1:88931-101634 GCA_020521535.1 Rubroshorea leprosula | reverse complement strand
TTTTTTTTTTGGGTAGTAAAATCTAAATCTTTCTCATCATTTTACTGGTAATTAACCAATGGTTTTTGTTACAGAGGTTCCTGCCGTCGGAGTTTGGACATGATGTGGACAGGTCCAATCCGATGCAGCCAGGACTAAACATGTACAACGATAAACGCAGAATCAGACGAACGATTGAGCAGTTGGGCTTATCCTACACCTACATTTGCTGCAACTCAATTGCTTCGTGGCCCTACCATGACAACACTCATCCTTCGGAGGTTCTTCCACCGCTCGATCAGATTCCAATCTACGGTGATGGCACCGTCAGAGGTACGACAATCACCGTAGAAAATAAATGCTCTTTTTTTTTTTTTTTTATAAGGACAATAATTAGTATGTTAATATTGTTAAATATTAATAATTAGGATTTGACCCTCATATCTTATGAACAATCTACTTGTGTGAATTAGACTTTTTTTTTTTCATTTGGTATCTCCAACTAACTTCTAAGAAAAAGTGGGGTGTAATTATTGCTATTTATTGTTTTATTAAAATAATTTAATTGTAAAAAAGTTTAATAATTAATAAAATAATTAAGATTTATTATTTAATAGATTAAATTAAATTTATAAATAAATAAAATATTAATCAAATTAAATAATTTTTAGATAAATTTAATAAAATAACAATTGACTATTACTACGCCCAAAAAGTGACGTTGGGTGGTTTTCCTTTCATCAATTGTCAAGGTCTTATAGGATTGGTACAAATGGACTATAAAACTGCTCTTTAATTCTCTTAATAATGTTATTGCTTTCCAATTTTTTTGGGATAAAGGGTGTATACCTTTAATTTTGATTAGATTAAGAGTAAATATAAAGTATAAGTAAGTACATATACCAACCAAATTTTAGATTAGTTGGTAAGTACTAATTAAAAAAAATTAATCTTAAATCAAAAGAATTCCCACCTCTATAACACTTAACAATTAACTATGATTATATATATATGTATAATAACTCTTGCCGTTCATGAGCTAGTGCTTCTGATAAGACTCTCCGTGACTATGATATACTCGGTTGCTTCAGTGTATGTATGATATGAACTGACATCTGGGGTTGGTTTAGAGGACATGATGTGAGAGCTTTTGTCTGCTGCCTGTGAATTATTCGGTCAAAGTTTATATAGATGGACATAGTTGCGTGTTAATCTTATTGGCAGCAAAGGCTTTCTATTGCAATCTCAATCCTTTATCATCATCGACCAGAGGGCATTTCTTTACTGCATTTATACATACACACATATATATATATATATGCTCGTTTTACCATAAGACATTAATCCGTTTACCAAGGGAAAAAAATAAAGAAGAAAGATTATAATTTGTCTTACGTTAAAGCGGCATTTATTTATTTTTAATAGATAGTTGAGATTTTTTATATTTTTTAAATAAAAATATAATAATTTTTAATAAATATAAATAAATTTTAATTATTATAAATAAATAAAATTTTATATAAATATAATACATAAAATTTATGTACAAATAAATTTGTACTCATATATATATATATATATATAAATGAAAACAATTACTTATAACCATCATTATATTTTTTTTAATTAGGGACAGGGGTAAGGGTCGTTGAGGGTCGAATACCAAACGCCCTAAAGTATAGATTATTGAGTGATATTAGCTGCATTCGGTAATTTTTTAGTAAGGGCGGTTATCTATTTGCTAGTACCATCACGTGGAGAACTGACATGAAGTATATTAAGACTTGGTTATTAAGGATTTCAATAAAATGATTTAATAGTTAAAATTTTGAGATTTTAAATTAAAAATTTTAAATTTAAATTTTGAGTCAGATGTGAAGAGATTTAAAAAAAAAAAAAAAAAACTTTATCAATATTTTTTATGATGCTCTGTACCACTGACTGTTCAGCATCATCCTTAAACAACTTGTATAGATTATTGAAAGATGTTAACTACACTCGGCATTGTCTAGTGCTACATGTACTCAGGCTGTGATCGATCTGAGTGTCATTTTTTTAAAATAAAAAAAGTGAGAAGGATCAATGAGAGTAAAAATGCTTCTGCACTTAGGTCCATACCGAGTGCACGTATCACTTCTCTAAATCATTTGCTAATTATGATGATGAAAGCGATGATGTTTTGTTTTTCTGGTTTATTTTATTTTTGTTTTTCTGGTGCAGCTTACTTTGTTGCTGGATCTGATATTGGAAAATTCACAATGAAGACGGTGGACGACATGAGGACATTGAACAAGTCAGTCCATTTCAGGCCATCTGGCAACCTGTACAACATGAACGAGCTTGCGGCGTTGTGGGAAATGAAAATTAATCGTACCCTTCCAAGAGTTACAGTTGCAGAAGATGACCTCGTAGCCGCAGCCGCAGGTCTATTCAATTAGAATAAGTTCAAAATCTCACTTTCAAAGTTTTAAAGTATAAACTAATTAAATTTGATTCGTGATTGATTGGTGCAGAGAATTGTATCCCACGAAGTATTGTGGCATCATTCACGCATGATATCTTCATTAACGGATGTCAAGTCAATTTCGTAATTGGCGGCCCTAAGGAGGTTGAGGTGAGCAGTCTGTATCCGGGTGAGCCATTTATAAGCTTGGATGATTGCTTCAATGACTTTGCTGCTAAGGTTGGAGAACAAAACAAAAAGGACACCAACGATGTTGCAGCCCCAAAGCCTGTGGTGGAGGCCCTGCCTATCACGGCAACATGTGCTTGATGTTTATCTTCTTTAATTATGTTGTTATGCAGAGAGTAGTTTTCAATTACTACTGTGATTTATTCTTAATTACCATTTTCTCCATGTGATTCAACTTGTGTACAAAACAATTTGTGTAATAAATGTGCTTTTTTCTAAACCTATGGTCCCATGATCCAGCAAACATAATTTTGGTACTTCAAGTATTAACAATCTAGTTCTGAGCTTGATCAATCAGAGCAAGAGGAGATGTTAAAAACATGAAAAATAATTCATACACTTTCGATTCAACACACTCTTTAATATTTGTCTCAATTTATTTATTAAAATATAATATAAATATAATTAATTTAATCAATTTTTATATCTGACATACATGATTATATTTTTAAGTTTGTTTATCTTTAATTTTATATTTAAAAAAATAAATTTTTAATAAATATATTATATATTATGTTGAATCTAAATATGTATTTATCAATGTCCTAAAAACAAACTTGTAATCAGCAAAATCAGCAACTTTATTGAATTGTGCATGGGGTTATTGTATTTACAGTTCTTGATAACATGATCGGGAGATGCCAGAATTGCTAGCTTATCAGTGCTTGCTTGGTAAAAAAATTACAAGCAATGATTAAAATTTAAAATGGAAGGAAGAAGAAGGTGGCTTTACATGGGCTTTCTTCAGGTCGGTTGAAACTAGACATCATATACAGGGAGTCGCTCTTCAATAGCAACACGGCAGATGGGACACCGTTTACACTTCTCACAGCAAGTGCTGAAAATGCAAAAGAAACAAGCATGAGAGTCCAAAACAAGATTTCAGAGATTTTAATGAAAACCAGCTATGCTATATTACTTGCGTGCAAATGTCATGGGAGTTTTAGTATGCTACCATTAGACTGACTGTATCCCTATGAAATACGAAGTTAAATCATAGCTGTTTTGACCATTTGCGTTTTGAGATACATCTCTGTGTTGGCTAAATCTAAAATCCAAAAAAAACAGGGAGACAGGAGACTAGAGATCATAAGGGTAGAAAAAAGTACCTGCAAAGGGCATGATGCCTGCACGGAAGCAAGACGACATTTATTTGTTCTTCAAAGCAAATTCGACAAAGGATCTTTTCCTGAGAGATTCATCAAATTAGCATGTAAGCATTGTATTTGATACTAGCCTGCTTGAAACTAAAACTTAAGTACTCAAGTTCTTGGATAATACATTTTGAAGCCTTTCAAATTCCTGCTGGCTATACTTGGTAATTTCAGTTTGCTCACTAAGTGCAGCTTGTAATCTCCAAATCTGAGATGAAAACAGTCGTGATAACATGGTCAGATAGCATAGAGATTTACATAGAAATTATGATTGACGAACCAAGTATTGCATGCGGAAACAGTGACCAAATAAAATACAGTAATGCAAGAGCAAGTTGCACTGAAAAACGTGCTGCATATACCTCCTCAACAAGGTCAGCTTTTGGCATTTTCTTTACAACATCAGGAGAGAAAGTGTTGTACCTGAGTGACAAGAATCAAGGAAAATCAGCAAAGCTAAGACTTCCGGTTGTCTGTATTGGCCACGGTTCATATATCAAAGCAAAATACAGGTTAACATGTTCCCATTGAATATGTTACCATGCAAGCAATCCCTTTTTCTTTTAAATGCCCGTTCCATATATTAATTGTAGAAGTGTGATGAAACATGAGGGATGCAGATGAGAAAGGCATAAAAGATGTATTGTCTTCATACAGTGAATTAGACAATAGATTAGACCAAGACAGTCTAAAAGATGAATTAATTTGGTGATAAAATGATAATCCACTCTCCATTCTGTGGCCATTAATAGGAGACGATAGCTAACAAAGAATTTTTTACTTTCTCCAGACGCCAAACTCCAAAGTAATTCACCACTAGAGCAATGCATTTTCCTTTTTTCTTTATTTCTTTATTTTGGTAATCATCTCGGGTAAGGTATTTAGCATTTCCTGCACACAGGAATGAGCTGTGATGTCTTGGAATAGGTTTGTGAAGGGAATTTAAGAGGCCTTTCTCTGGTTGCTCCATAAAGAAAGCAGCCACAGATTAGATAAGTCAACACATTTTGCTAGACAAAGGTATTATGCATAATTCACCCAAAACAAAAACATGATATAAGCTATACGGCATTAGTGTGCAAGACAGAATACAAACCCTGATGCCTCTGCACAATAAAGTCTAGCCTGTTCTTCTCGACTTCCTTCATCAATTGACCACCAACCCAGCAACCTGTTAGAAGATATGCAAAAGCCATTAGATCATGTCTAATTGTACTGGTTAGAATCTAGTAGATGTCATCCAAATTTTAAATGCTAAGATGAAAATACATAATTACCTTGAACCATGGCGCAAGAACCCAAGCAATTCACTAATTCTCGATGATATATTAAAGTATCTTTCAGAACCAGCTTCAGTATGTAGTAAAAGAACAACTTTTTCCACCAATCTGTATGCAGCAAACAAAACTCCAGCTCCTTGCAACAGCAAAAGAGGAGCAAAAAGAACTGGAGGTGGTATATTTTTTACACTGGGTGGCGTTCCCTGACATAGTTCAGTACTAAATATGAGGACAACAACAATTAACTTGAGAAAATTACCACAAAAAGGCCATTCTCAACAACTGTTGTACCTCTAAGTGCATGAAAAGCAGGATCTGGAAACTAATAAATGGAATTTTCATAACATGTCCACCAATATCTTGCAGGTTGCATATTCTACCGTTCAGCTGTCGGTCTTCATCAGAAGACACTACTAATCCTCTGTTCCAGTCAAGGTATCTTATAGTCATTGAAGATGAACTGGGTTCTCCAAGGTGAGAATTCCTATGAATTGCTGGATTATACCACTTTGTGCAAACAAGGAAGGCAAAGCACTCTGCAATACTGCAAAAGAAAATACAAGACTATTCCAATAGGCAAAGAAGCTAAGGGAAAAGGACAAAATCAACCAACCACTAAAGGAAAATCAATCCATCGTACCCAAAATTTATAAATAGATCCCACCAACCTAGGGCAGCAACATCGCCTGCATGTAGTTGGAAAAGATCAAGAAAACAAATAAAAGACAATACTTCATTAAAATCAAACTCACAGTTGTTAAACATATACTAACTACAACCGATAGGAGGATTTCTCTATATCAATATGCATACAAAAAGAGTTTAGAGCATATGCTAGTCATGGCTTGTGTAGCTTAAGAAAAGAAATAACCATCATCTAGCAGGATGCAAACTATATGTTTTCAGCAAGATAACAACTAAATAAAAATTATTTCCTGTTCCAGATCATCTGCCAAGGCCTTGTTCTAGTGGAATTGGGAACATAATCTTAACTCCTGATAAGCATTAACTTTCAAATATGGACCAGTGGGAGTGGGCTCAAATTAATTGTGATGCAAATCTAAATGTCAATCTTCAAAGAATTAATAACTATAAATGTTAGGAGAGTAAAGGTTCAAAATGAAAAAAAGGAAAAAGAGAAACATGACTCACTAAATAGTAACGAAGAAAACACTGTTTCAACTGAGAAATTAACAACTTACCACATAACTTTAAAAGAGTAAATGTTGTGGCAGCAATGAAGAAGACCATAGATATCGCCACCCAAAAGTGCTAGAAACCAATGGTGAAAATTCCAGAATCAACATCATAACAGATAATGAGACAGAAATCATCAAATTGTGACATTTTAAAAATTGTATGATTATATGCACTTTAGATGGGTCAGTAAAGAGACATGAATATGATAGAGAGCATGCTCTGAGGAGTGTTTCTGAGTATTATGGGACATGGCTTGTTGCAAAGAAAAGTAAATTGTGCAAAACGCTAAAGGTTTAGTACCTTTAATTACGTCTTCTTTTACCTTTTTTTTTTTCCTGTCCTTTTCCCCTTTCTTTAATGATTATTTTACCTACAAGAAAGGACAAAATCTTTCTGCCTCTTTCCCAGTTTTCAATTAATTAAGATGTTGTCACAAGTAAAAAACAAACGAGCAAATAAATCACCATACTATTTACCAAAAAAAATAATAATAATAAATCACCATACTCAAGTAAAAGCCAGATGCGTGCTTGTATCACAATAGTCCTTCTATTTTTATAACATTTAATAGATTGAATTATTTCCATCAACCCTATGGCATGAATTAAGAAAATATTTAATACTGTCCACAAACACACCTAAGCAAAGATATTACATTATGGTTAATTTCTTTGACATCTTTCTCCCATTACTAGTCCCCCTCTAACATTTATTAGATTTTTATTAAATTTCCATATCTTGGTATTTAAAATGAAATATGATATCATTAGAGTACAAAAACATTGGGAGCAAAAAATATTGAAGAGAAGATTGCATGTGCTAATAAATACGTCATGGTTGTTTCCAAGTAATATTAAACTTAAATTTCATTGGTTGCAAGCAATTTGACTAAGAGGCTAATGTCTGTCTCTTACAAAACATATCACCTCACTGAACCTTAAACACTCACATGCTATCTCCTAAAATCAATTCATTTATTTGTAAGGTAATTAAAAGCTTACAGGAAGAGTCTCCCATATCACTTCATCAGTCATGCTTTCCTCATCCCCAGGCATCAAAGCCCTACACATCCTATAAGAAAATTAAAAAAAAAAATAAAAATAAGAAAAAGAAAGAAAGAAAAAGGGTCAATGCAGATAGAAACTGTAAGAAATAAACCATCATCCATTTTACTTTTATAAGTGACAGTGACATGCAGGACCAAGTTGATCTTGCTGAAATTAATGGATAACTCATATAATACAGCTAAAGATAATTCCAGCAAAATCACTGGCTAAAGCTTGCAAGAGGCCAAGAATGGGAAGGCATAGCACATCCACTTCTGTGACCTCTTGAAGTAGGTCATGACAAGAGCTTATGATAATCACTTGTTACTTTTGTAGTTAATTTTTTTAAGCTATCCAAGAGTCACAGATTTTGCTAAGAATCCATACATATTATTGTAGTAGGATGAACTAGAAAGAACTATGAACTGAATGATGGTTTCATGCATCAGATGAAAGGTTTAATGAACGTTCTAAATGCACGTGGAACAAAATACAAGAAGGAGCTTAATGGTTGGGTAGAAATACCTGATATTATCAACCAGGATGGCTATTTCAAAAGCAAGCAGGGGCAGGAAAACAATCTTCAAATTGACAACTGAAATACATGGATATTCATAATTAGAATTAACCAGTGGGATCTGAACACTCAACAGTGATCAAAACAGGTCCCATGTTTTCGGTATGCACACCAGATATATCAGTCTCTATACCATGACACTTGACATATTATGGTAAGCGCTCAAGTTTATGTACAGAGCTGAGAACTTCAAAATGTCAGGAATATTTATCTAGGAAGAAAAGAAGTATCATATGTGATGCAATGGAATTTATTATCATGGCTCCCCTGGATATGAAATTGATCAGTAAAAAACATCTCTAATCGGTCATTAGATAACTTGGATGGCTATATCAATATAAGAATATTGAGAAAATCCTTCAAACTAGGGAAAACTAGTTATTGAAGCTAATAGCATCTGCAGATGGTTTTCTTCAAAGGATCTTACCATAACTGTTCTCAAGATGTATGCATAAGAGTAGCTCAAAAGCAACTAGAAAAGGTGTTGCCATGATTGCATGAAATGGAGCCCACTGTCAATGAGAAGAAAAAGAACCATTGAATACATGCTCCAATATTCCATAAATATTATTGATTATTGCACCATACTTAACATATGTAAAAAGGCATATGATAAACTGCTACAAAGATGGTATACAAACTAGACAAGGGCAACATCTCGTACATGACGATCATGAGGAGCTGATGGAGCAGGTAAAGAAAACCTGCCACGTGCTACAACTGCATGGAAAAGCCACAAAGGTGCAAAAATAACCCTGCATGATATATAAAAAGGAGAGAACCAAAAAAAAAAGAAAACCATATCAGAATTTTTTTTATAAAAGAATAAAATGTAAAAAATAGAGACAAAGGTCTATTCTCAAGCTGTGCAAAAGACTATTATGAATGGTAAAATTATAGATGCCCTTCTTATGCTAACCACAATTAGGGAATAGCTAATGGATGTATATGGAAAAATTCATGACACTGACCAAGTTGAGTAGGTTACACATTCTCTCATAATAATGGTTGCTTAAAGGGTGTACCTAGTAGGAAAAATTTACAAGACCATGCATACTGATGAACCGAAATGTCTTGAACATTGAAATTCACAGGCAATAATGGATATCCCAGTTGAAGCTAGGAAGAAACAAGTCATCAGCAAAATCTCAGATTGTGAATATATATTCCAAAAATGCAAGCATACCAATTGTAATTTATTAAGAAGAGCCAGAAGAAAGTCCTGCACTCAAAATTTCAAATCTTATTTGTTAGTGATTAACCACAAATGCTCATAGGGCATAAAATTATTTTCATAACATAGGTATCTTAGGCACTGCATAAGGTTCTGCTAAAGGATGGCAGGTGCAGCCAGTAGGAATTCTTATTTCACTCTTGATAATCAAATTCTTAGTTTCTGAGCAACCTCCCGTTGACATAAAGTCGTGCAAGGGATTAAAAACTGATTATCTCATAGTCAAATAGGGGAGCCACATTCCAGTTCAATTGTGATGACTTGATAGGACAGCAGTGCCAAATTATTAGCCTAGAGGATAGAGTAAAAACCAAGATGATAAGGCACTGCAGCCTTAATTCTGCAAGACTAAACTGATTGACATTCTATTCTACATAACATTTCACTCACTTTTCTCAAAATCAATAGAAGGAAAGATACAAATACAATCAAATTACAAATCACACTAAATCTTAATTTCAAAAGGAATTACATTAAAAATATTATAATTTCCAAATTAAGAATATCATAAAGGAGTAAACAACCACTGAAACATATACCATATATGCCGGCATCTAAAAAACGAACAGCTAAAGATTGAAATTTAAAAGAAAACCCATTGATTTTCAAGCAAAGCCCGTAAATTTCCAATCAAACCAAACTCCTGATCACATCACAAGATTAAAAACAAGGGGCATTTTCAGAGCTTCCCACAATCACTCCAAACCAGACACAAAATTTCAAGTTGTTCAATTTCTCCAACTTCCTATGCAACAAAAGGGAAATTTTGAAAAATAGAGGATGAGATACGAACCACCAAGAATAAGTGACGGCATGATCGAGCTTGAGAGCAAGCAAAAGCGTGAAAGAGAAGAGGAAGGCATGGGCTACAAGCGCCTGGAGCGACTTCGCCACTCTCCTCCAGCTCATCACCCCTCTTCTCTGCACCAACATACCCAAAAGTGCAAGACGTATTTGCAGACAAACTCAGAAGCTGATTCGAATTTCCAGGACGGGAATTGGACGGGAATTTTCAGGCGGACGACGGCATACAAGTTCAGGAAAGCAGGGGATGAGACGGTGGAGGGGAAGATAGGCAACTTTGCTTTTACGCTAAATTAATTTGGCAAAAGGCATTAGAAATTTAGAAGGGGCTATTAATTTTGTTGGACGGTTATGCCCATGGTGTTTAGACAAAAGAGGTATGATAAGGTGGGAATTGAGGAGAAAGTGAGGGACAAAAGAGTCATGACGTATGGACCCACTTGCAAATATGCTGCTAGTATGTTAATAGATATTTTTCTGATTTGGAGAGTTGAAGAGGTGGATGAAGTGACGTGGAGATGGCGAAGTACACGTGGCAGCCAATTTGATTGTGAGATGATTGTCTTGATCTCGAGTGATCGTGTATGGTATAAGGATTACAACTTTGCTGCCTTTTCTAGTCAAGGATGGGAACTTTTACACTTTCTAAATTAGACTATCACTTCTTTTTCTTTTTCTTTTTCTTTTTTTTCTTCTAAATAAAGATACAAACTTTACAAATTTTCTATTTAAGACATAATTGGATGGTGAATGGTTATGTGCCATACAAAATAATTGTTTGGTATAATAGTTTGAAATTAATAATTAGTAGTTTAATTTAATTTAATGAATAAAAATATTTAAATTATTACTAATAACAATTATCAACCATTAATTTAGACAACAACTAACTATTAATTTCAAATGCTTGTACCAAACAACTCTAAAATTCACTAGTGGATCCATATTTTTCTTGTCATGTTCAAAAGAGAGTAAAGACCCCTTTAACTCTAAACCAAAAAAAAAAAAAAAAAAAAAAGACAAATCAGCACATTAGATTACTCTAAATATAACACAATTAAATAATTAGCACTTATTACTCTAATTAACCATGAACCCTAAACAAAAAATTAAAATAACAATAATAATAAAAATAAAAATTCATCTTGTCTAGTGACATTTCCAACAACATTCAACTCAAAATTCATCATTTGGCACCAAAAACTCAAAATTGAGAGGAATAGAAAGAAATCACACAATAATTAAAGGCAATTATTTCTTAAATATCAAAAGTCATTTGAATAGCTATAGAAATTAAAAAACTTAAACTTCCTTAGATGATCCATTTATAGAGGAAAAGCACGATATAGTCTAACTTTGCTTTTTATCTTCTTCATTTTTTAGTTATTTAACTTGAATCCTAAAAGACTCATTTACAAAAATCACCACCATCAAAACTCTTCAATTTTCCTAGATTGAATGGTCATTCCTTGTTTCAATATCTCTCTCCCACTATCGTCTATTTCATGATCCCAAAACTCTCAAATTAAACAAGCTTCCATCATCATGCTCAAATTGAATAAGAATAATTTAGCAAGGGCTTTCTCAATGGGTGGAGGTAATGGTTACAAGGGATGAGTCAAATCCCTTCTAGAATTAGAACAAAAGTGTGTGCTGCCAGTTATCAAGAGTATGATTGGAGAATAGAAAAGTAGAGCTGATAAGGTAAGTAGCTGATCCTTGATGTGTGCAGAAAGAAGAGGAGAGAACGATGGCTTTATCGGCCAAGTGTGCGTGAAGGTTAATTGACAAAAAATAAAAAATAAAATAAAAGAAATGAAGGATTGGAAGAAAGGAAGAGATATATGGCCAAGTGTATGGTTGATTAAGATGGTGAATTAATATAATGGCAGAGATAGATACGGTGGGTGTGTGCAGTTAAGGGTGCGGTTGAGGATTTTAATGAATAGAGTAATTACCAACATTTGTTGATCTGAGTGGAAGAATCTAGGTTCTTCTTAAGTAAGATTTTAAGTTCGAGTATTATAAATGAAGAAATTAAATTTCAGATTAGTTAAAATCTAATATAATTATCGGATACCAATAGATTAAAAAAAAAAGAGAATAATTTGGGAAGAATAAAAAATCCTAAGGAAATTTAATTTAATTATTAAAGTATTAAATATGGACCCACTAATATGATTTTTTTTTTTCGTGTTTTTGGCTGATTAGCACCCCACATCAGCAAAGCATGGTTTCCCTTTACACAGGTTAGTAGTCTGTTATAAATCAATTATAACTATTTACGTAATAATAGTTTTAAAATAAATGTAAATTTTCATAAACTTTTATATAAATTAGTTGTAAAAGTGTACATTTAGTGCATTCGTAAGGCACAATTTGAACAAATTCTAAAAAAATTGAAAGGTAACTGCTTGATTTGGAAATCAAAAAAATTTATTACCTTAAATAGAAAAGGCACCAAAGTTTGAATCCTTATATCCTTATCTGCTTTCCCATAAATGATTGACCGTTCATTCTGTAATCTCACCCGTTGATTCTGTTGTAATTACGACTCCCATTTCTCTTACCCTTTTGAGTCTTTGGACCATTTCCTTTTTCTTTTTTTTTCGTTATTTTATTTTGAGAACAGTGAAAATTAGTCTATTAGTCTATTTTCGGAATGCCATTTTCTAAATAAAATGTAAGTATAATTATTAATTAATAAAAATTTATGTTTATTTTTAATCAACCACTA
>BPVZ01000174.1:52590-64594 GCA_020521535.1 Rubroshorea leprosula | reverse complement strand
AATGGGTATAAGGGGGTTTGAACCCAATGGTGTGGGTGGAACATCTATATAGTAACCACACAAGCCACGCAACAGGGTCTCATATGGTTCATCAATGATTATTCTCCATTTTTTTTCAGAAAAAAATGAAGGATATTGATCAAGTGTGCAGAAGGTTTATGCTTCCTGTTTATTCTCTCTTCCCATCTGTGTGTGGACACGGCTTCGAAGTTCTTCAAAAGCCTTCATACTCTCTGCATCAAAGCCACCCACAAACTGGAAACACAACCAATTCAACTTACCATCAAATTAGAGTTATAAAACACCAGCTACTTTTAACAACAAAATGACCCGCCCCCAAAAATGGGAAAAAAAAGAATTCAGACTCAGCCAAGTATGGTGTAGATTAGATTTCTTTTAGTCTGTATCTGTAGATCTTGATGAGTGACACTTTGCATAATAAAATATACCTGGTGAACGCGGAAGGCAAAACGGACACCTTGCAGAAGCAAAAACTCTCTGTTTGGTTCCTTATCTGAGCCACTCAATGCATCAAGTTCTGATGCTACACGTTTCATGTACTTCCTTGCCAATTGTACAGCCGAAAGCTTGATCTGCAACATGGAAAATATTATTAAAGATCATTATGTAGGCGAAAGTGCATATCAAGTCCGAAGCTAGAGAGTATGTCAAAGAACCAGAATAGGAGTTAAAAAAGAAGAAGAAAAGAAAAGAAAGGAAGGATAAGTAACCAAATAACCAGTAACCTATATGGACCACAGCAATTCATTCATACCTTGCCAACTACTCCTGAATCTAACAACCAATCAACTGGAATTCCAAATTCTCTGTATCGTGAAATAGCCATGTCCCTTGTACGTAAGAGTGCATACACACTTTGTTCCACTCTGGGGAAAAAATGGTAAACCATATAAAATCAATTACCAGAAAAAGGTTGCTTTCTGGATTTTAATTAGAATAATATAGTAGAAATGTTAAAATGCTCCAAAAAAGGCTGGTGTATCTTAACATGTGTTCCAATAAGATGATTGCTAGGGATAAAGTAGTCAAACAAGAAGTTACATACTTTTCAAGCAACTTGTACATCTTCTTTAGGGCAGCTTCACATGGAAGTTTGGGATCATCAACAAACGAAGTGACTTGCTTCTCCAATTTCACCAGGTCCTGGTATTCAAAAGCTGCCTCTCTTAATGCATCAGCCTTTCCTTCAGGCCAATCAAAATGTTTAAGAACTGCCCGTTCATCAACCTG
The DNA here is from genome assembly GCA_020521535.1 of Rubroshorea leprosula. Classification (NCBI taxonomy): domain Eukaryota; kingdom Viridiplantae; phylum Streptophyta; class Magnoliopsida; order Malvales; family Dipterocarpaceae; genus Rubroshorea; species Rubroshorea leprosula. Next base: position 63,343 of record BPVZ01000174.1, on the reverse strand, counting down.
GTCAAATGCAAGAAGATAAAATAGATATTTACAGGGTTTAGAGTGAAACTGTTAAATGAGAATGCTTTGTAAAATTATATGGAAGTAGGAGTTCATTGAAATGCTCCCAGAGTTCGAGTTAATATGTAGATATACAGTCCTGCTTAGTGTAAGTATAAGATAGCTGAAAGATGCATAATTTCTGCCATATTATCCTTCCATCAATGAGATTTCTTTTAAAGTCAAACCATGAGCGCCTCCAAACTATAACATAAATTTTTTCTAATGAATATTTAATAGCGTACCAAGAAGGAGAGTTCCTCATCTAGCCAATTTACAAAGGTCACCAGATCCTCTATGTTGGCAAAGGAAGCTGCTCGGACTTCAGTTGCCAATGACTGGACAAAGTCCCCTTGAGTTTCCACATCAGCTTTTACCTGGATCCACACCCATAAGATTGCTTGATGTTAGGTGATTAAAGATTAGCAGTTCTTTATGCAACAGATTGCAGAGAAATGCAGTTAAAGGAAAAATTCAGCATACAGCTAAGAGGAATGAAGATCTGTTCTCAATCTCTCCGATCATGTTGCTCCTTGCATCTGATACATTAGATGTTGAAGAAAGCAAAGATGATGTATCCTTCTTTGCCTCTCGTTTCATCAAAGTCTGATAAAATTCAACAAGTTCAGGAGCTCTGTGGACTTTGTCACCACTGCCTGCCGCTCTCGGTAGGCTTCCTGGAGGAGGGGGTGGAGGAGGTGGTCCACCAGGTGGTGGTGGAGGTGGAGCAGGAGGTAGCCCACTTGAAGTACTGGTATTTGTAACAGAAGGATTGCCACTAGATGGTTTGGGAGGTGGTCTAGGCACCCGAGGAGGCCTCTTTTCAATGTCTGCAAGTTTCATCTTGCTTATAGTTGGAGAATCAGGAGCCTTACCATCATTAGCTTGTCCATCTGAGTCACCAGAGATAACTGTCCTCTCCCTCACTTGAGCAAGTTTTGGTGGTAATGTAACAGGCCTTTCTGCACCTGCCCTTGCTCTAGAGTCAAAGTTTGAGTTCCAATTTGACCTGTCACCAAATCTCTCTGCCCTTGCCTTGTCAGCTTTTTGCTTAATTTGCTTCTCCCTCTCTAAGGCCAATTTATGCCGGTCCTTGTATGCTGGATACTTTTCATCTAGAACTCCTTCAACCGATTTAGACATCACATGGAATGATGCTGCAACAGAATCCAGTGACTCACCCAAAACTTGCGTTCTAATGTTTGGAAGCGTTGGAGCTTCAGGGGATTCAGTAGGTTCCTGCATTGTACCAAATGTTGTGATTGCAACACCATCACCTGCATTCCTCAGCATCAGAGCTTCTAATGGACCCCTTGGTCGGTTGCTCATGCTCATCTTGCTTGGAGAGCTTCCAGAAAGAGATCTGGCTGGTGATGAAAAAACACTTAAATCATCTTTGCTTTTGCCCCATTTCTTCAGCTTTTGGATTAAGCTAGGTTTCTTACTGAGACTGCTGGGTCTACTATTGGAACTATCAATAGAAGCAATGTCCAAATCCTCACTACCAGGAGACGATGGGTGAGAAAAGTTGCTTTCAATATCTGTTTCTCCTTGCCCACGTTCTGATCCAGCATAGTCTAACATTAACCGTTTAGCCTTCTCTTGAGACTTGGGGCTCAGACTCTTACTGAGGTCACGGGCAGACATTTTACCTGGGGGTGCCTGGTAGTTCCTGAGCTCATACCTTAAGCATGCATTGACCCAACGAAGGTAAACTAGCTCTTCAACTTCACTGAATCTGTTCATCTGGAGTCCTTCCACTTGCTTTAACAGATCTTCATTTGTATGTCTTAAATTACTGACCTCTTCTCTTGCCTTTGCGACCATTTCACTCTAAATCAGTACAAAATAAATGGAGAGTCATGTTTTGAATAGTCACAAGGAAATGCTATATCAGCTAAAGGCCTAGCCTACAGATTTAGTCTTTTAATTTTTACTCCCCACCCCACCTTTCTTTGCTCACTCTGAAGAAAATTGGGTAACAATCATCTACAAAATTCAGATTCCTTGTTTGTTTCCTAATATACATGCACCTACTACCAGTTATCTCTAATTTGCATCTGCATGTTAGATTGAAGTTTTTATGAGGCAGCTTTTAATTCCATAGCTGTTGTTAAAGGTTATATGGCTAATTTTGTACGCAAAGATTATCAATTCATCATCCCCCATCCCACCTAAGAAAAATATATATTACAGTTGCATTTACCTCGGTCATGTTGAAGAGAGCTGATATTTTCTTGTGAGCAGCATCCAGTTTAACAGTTAACTCCCTCTTTTCATGTTGAAGCTCTTTGTTCTTCCTCCTAAGTTCCATAACTTCCACCTCTAACTCTTTCACAGCTTTCAGCTTCTTCTCAACCTCAGCATCTTTCTTGATGGCTTCTTCCTCTTTTGCCTGTAAACCAGAAACTTGTTGTTTCAGAAACAATAACTGTGCTTTGGTCTGATTAGAATCCAGCTGAATTTGCCGTTGTAGCTCCTTGATTTTGTTCCTTGCAACCTCCAGCTCCTTCTTCACAGAAGCTCCCTGTGCAATCTCTTCTTGAAGCTTCTTCCTCTCAGTCTGCAAAGAGTTGATGGTAATATTCAACATGTTAATTTCAACAGTCTTGATCTTGAGCTGCCTTTGTAATTCAACAATGTCTAATTCTTGCTCCTTCAGGCCATAGTACTCAAGCAATTCACCCTCAAGTTTCACTTCTCTTTCCTCCAATTCCTTTACTAAATGGCGTAACTTTTCCAATTCACTTGCATTGTTTGGCATCCCCTGGTAATATTCAATCTCCCCAGAGAGAAGGTCTTCAAACTCAGGTAAAATATCTTCATCACCATCATTAGTTTGGCTACTATCAGCATGATTAAATATGCTGCTAATCAATTTAACCTGTTCCTCCTCCTCTTCATCCTTCCCCTGCAGTATACAGCAAAACTCAGTATTTCATAGAAAATAAGCAAGAGCTCATTTCTTAGAGGATACATGAATTCACATCTGCAAACTCAATTAGATTAAAAAGAACAGACAAAAATTTCCTTGAAGAAAAAACGACTTAAAAATCATACTTCAACCTTCTCTTTGAGGCTATCATGAGAATGTGTAAGCCGCTCCTTATTCTCCCCTTCTGGGTGTTCAGAGTACAGTTCACCATTTTCTGAGTTTCAATTTCACAAATGCAAAAATTAATATAAGAAAACAAAGTTCCCAGAAATGGGGGCAGACCAAACAAACCATTAATCTTTAATATAAGACTGATTTTCAACATAAACATTAAATAAGAGAGCTCTGAAATGAAAAATTAAATGGCCAAAAAACAGATTTAATCAATCTTTTAATGACATTAAGAGTGAAAACAAATAATTGAATGACCGATAAACTTACAGAATTGAATACCTGAAGGTCGGGCTACAGGAGCCGATGACTTTGAGGGTTTGACATTGAGCTGCCTAACTGTGTAGGCTGCAATTGAAGCAGCAACCAAGAGTCCTAACCTGACTATCATGAAGGAATTATTGATAACAAAATCCTCCTACTCCAATTTTCTATAGCAACAACCCAATTCAAGGACACGCCAAAATCCATTCCTCCTTATCCCCATAACTGATAATTCAAACCATTGTTGCCTTCCAAATGAAAAGAGAAGGAACCCAGAATCCAGGAACTTGCTCACAAAGCTTATATGGACTCAATCCTGATGCAACCATAAGCAAAACCCAGGTTAGAGAAGTTATATCATTATATCTGAATTCAACAGGCATATCCAGGTATAAACATTCCTATACCATTATCATTATCACGTTATCAGGTTTATAGACCTCTCAAAGTAAAGCATCCTTGTGAATAAAAAAGTCCCCAGTGAGTAGAATTCCAACAAAACTGTCATGCCAAGAGCTACAGAAACCACTCATTACTAGTGGCCACTTTTTGCCCCAGAAGGATTGACAGTTTTTAAGGGCAGGCCTTGACCCTTACCATTCTGTTTGACAGGAACATATGGGGTCAAAAACTCAAAACATAGAGAGAATGGAAGATAAAAGACAAGCTGGAAACTGTAAATTTGAAGAAAAAGGTAATATGCCCTTCTTCCTTTCTATTGTAGGGTATCTACATATCTGCAATTTGGATACAAGTTAAATCGTGGCAAAATAAACTTTTTCTCCAATGAATCCAACTGTATACTTCTTAGCGTCCCACCTAAATCATAATTAGTGTGATTTATGGCAGCTGGACGCCTCTTCAGAACCATGTAATTTCATCCCTCTGATTTATCTTATACCCACCACTATATTGGATGAGGACCACAAGATAAAATCCTTGATTAAGAGCCCATAATGTCTGATTGGACTTAATACAAAGGTGGGTCCAGCTCAAAATCGAGGCTATTTTTTCTCATTTTTGGCTTTGCCCCTAAATCAAATCAAGGGAAATGAGGACAGCTGGGATGGGTTTGATGGGTAAAGTAAGGTTGAAATCTAATTCCAATCCGTTTTCTTTATGTACTGGTGCACATGCAAGGATGTAGCCAAGCAACAAGGAGAGCAAACCAAACTTTTTTGTGATTGACAATAAAAAAATGTTGGCTCTTTTGGCTTTGTCTGGAGTCCGGACCTGCTGGGTTTATTTGGTGAGCCACACAGGGATAAGCGAGGCATGATGGTCCACCATCTGTCTTACTCCTCCTCTTGGGAGGTGGTCATTAACAGAATTATGATAAGCTCTAAGGCATGCTTAATGCCAGCTTAAAACAACATAACAAACTAACAAAAAGAAGAAAAATGTCACACCAGAAAACAAAAAGAATCAAAAAGATTAAAGAAGATTTGCTTAACGCCTCTTGTGCTTTTTGGAACCAAAGCTTTGGGTGCAACCTGCAAACAGAATCATGGGTTTTCAAGAAATAGGTGTGTTTTCAAAAAAAAGATACAAAAACTAAAAATGAAAATTTAAAAGAATGGTTGAACAATCATATATCTCCTTGGTTAAAAAAACTGTGAAATTCTGTTTTATTCATAGAAAAATAGGATCGCATGAAGATGGTGACATACTGACATGGGAAGTGAACTGAAAGGATTCATCAATTATCAACAGCCATTTGTCTAGCTGAGGAATTCAATGGTGTAAACTAGTCAATCTAATATTCCTAAAAGAAGAAGATAATTGAAGGAAAAGGGAAGCAAAACAAAAATACTTTTCCTGGCTACAAATTCGGTGGGCTCCAGGGGCCTCTAGCAGCCATGATATTATCCAAAACACTAGTGGTTCCTGGCTCTCTCAGGATTCATGATTCTTCATCCAAGACACAGGATGGGAATTCTTGGCCATTTTGTAACTCATTTGAAAGAAACGTGGGTTTGGTGTTTCTCGACGTAAATCTACCACTAGCAGTCACTAATGTCCCTTTCTTCACCACAGTTCTTGCCCAATATAAAATATTACAACTAAAGGTAGCTACAAATACTCCCATCAACCATGAAAAATCCAATCTTTACAGCTTCAACGGTAAACAATCAACTAAACTAATAAGGGTAAAACAAGAAATTTGAAGTAAAAAGGTAGGACAATATGAAGCATACCTGCTAGGGCACATAGCCTGGAGTAGGGTGAAGTGCAGGGGGGAAAGAGAAATAAGGAGACTGCCGGAGTTGCCAAAGGGTTGCGCGGGAATAACTTTCGAACACTTTACGCTTAGAATTAGGGCAATCTTCTTCAAATTAAAGCTTTATCCAAACTCAGATGTTAAGTATTTTTTGTGCACAACCTTTAGCATAGAACTTAAGCTTTTACCATTGGGAAAATCCCCTATAAGGGACTGAACACTGTAGGAGGAGAAACCAACAGTAATATTAGTGTATGGTTTCTCATCCTACGGTCCTAAAAGGCTAAAATAATTATTTTTTTCAGGAATAACGCTGAGAATACGAAGGTTTAGTGAAAGCCAGTGCATCGCTTGTTGCAGATGGATTTAAATAATTAATTAGATATTACGACAGCATGAAATTAATATGAAAAAGACTATTCATCAAATTCTTATTATCTTCACAGGAACTTCGAGAAAGGGTTACAGTACAAAAACTTTGGGGTAGAATTTTTGTATCCTCATTGAAATAATGAAATTGAGATGCTTTTAAAGGGATATACCATATTCTATTTTTGGTAAAACTCTTAGAAATGGCGAGGAAAAAAATTAAGAAGGGACTGCAAATTTTGAACACAAGGAAGATGTTTCAAGGGGTATGGCATTAAACGGATTTCCCTTTTTTTTTTTTTTATTGCTTCACAAGAAGATGGAGCAATCAATAAATTAAACAAATGTATAAGTCACAAGATACAACAATGAAAATATATTATCCAGAGAGCGGCACTGATGCCATCCTAACCATGGGATAACAAAATAAAACAATCAAAGATTATTTACTTCCGCTGGGATTTTCCTTCTTGGTATTTGTTATGGATGAATAATGTTTCTACTTTTCAGTTTCTGAGGTACTGGGGAGTGAAGCTTGATCATCCCATCTCCACCTTTTTCCTAACTCCTCAAGAACCTTAGCTCGGGCTTGGCTTTTTCTTGCTTCATCCTCTACCCAGGATCTGCATTCATTGCTTCCATTTATGAGAACTCTATTCCAATACTTGAAAAACAAATACTTCTTTCCATATAAAACATTCTATTCAACTGGCAGAAAAAAAATAAAAAAATGGACACTCTAGCATTGGATCTTATGACAATTTTCAAAAGAAAAACCAATTCAACAATAGCCATTAAGACATGATGCTGAATGATATAACGACATGCCATTATGTAAAATTAATGAGAAATTTGTTGCGAAGCATCATGAGCTTGCCCTTGAGTACTAAATTCTGTTTCTTTTTTATGAAGAAAATGATTGAGAATGGTAGAATATAGAAGGGAGGGGAGGAGAGCTTCTGATTTTAATTCTTACCTAAGGGTTCGAAGTGCTTCAATCTCTGCTTTGAGCATAGATTTTGTGTCAAGCATTCCCACTTGCTTGGATTGTAAATCACTGAGCATATCCTGCAACTTACATTGCTCGGTGACATAGATTCTCCTTTCAGATGCAAGCCTCTCTGACAAATCATTAATCTCTCCCTTCAGACTGAAAAGCAATTGCCTCTGGCAGTCCATCACTGCCTTCTCCTTCAATGAGTCAGCAAAATATTTTTCCTGGACAGTTTTCTCCTGTTCTAGTTCATTAATTGCTGAAAGATAATGCTTCTCAACCTCAACACCATGGTTTCTTCCTTCATTCAGCTTTTCATGCCAAAACCTCTGTATCTCTCCTCTGTCAAGTAACTCAGACCTCATTTCTTCCATTTCAGCTTGCCTAGAAACATTTTCAGATTCTAGCCTCGTTAATTCATTATAAATTGCTTCTGAAATCCTACCGCTTGTTAATGCCACTGCTGCTTGTGCTTTTGTTGAAGGTTTATTTGGTTGAAGCCGCTTGCTTTGTCCTGCAAAATTCACCACTACAATTGTTAGAAATTTACTGACAAGCATTTATGTGATCAATCTCAAGAAGCATTTTTCATCTTATGGGCTTGGAATAGTATAAAGATGAGAACAAAATGATTCACTTATCAGCTATGCTTATATTCTTGCAACACTGCAAGTATAAAGGAGAAACATTTTTGTGCCTCCATAAGTCATAACTTCAACTCATTCTTTCTCATTCACATGTTTGTTCTACATTTTACACTTGGCATTTTATAAGCTGATACTAACTTATGTCTTCCTAATCCCGGCTGTTCCAATCTATTGGCATGGTGTTCTTGCATTTAGAAAAAGTACATAAGTCACAGCACATATCTCCCAATATTTACAAAATCAATGATTGGAGAATCAATGAATTTTTTCATGACAAGGACCACCATAAAACTTAGCAAAAAAAAGTGAGAGTAGAGGAGCATGTTGTTAGGGAAAAGAGGGGGCTGGGGGAGGGACAGAGATTGCAGGGTTACAGAACCAAACAAGAAAGGTACCAAAAACTTTTCTGAGTATGCTTCTCTCTCCAGCCAACATGTCCATGAAAAGTCCTGGTGACGACTCTGGACAGATGTTCTTCACATCCATATACTCCACCTTTGTCCTAGATATCTGGACTGTTAACAAGTCAGGTTTTAAGAGCAATAGTGAAGTATCAGTTTAATTTAACTTATTGTACCTTCTGGCTGAAATGAAAAACTTAAAGTACCTGATCTACTATTCCTGGCTTGAATTCATACTCTACTAGAGCTTTCCAGTTTATGAGATCATGTCGAGTGAGAAAGCTGCAGCACCACATATCTTGACTGTGTCAAAACCAAAGGACATTTAAAAGTATTGATGAAACTCACGCACATAAATTATCTGTCGGGAAAGAAATAGACTTCTGCTGGTCTTGTCCCTGAGAGCTTGCTGGGAACGATACCTGCCTCTGCTAAGGCTGAAATGAAAGTCCAAAAGGAGATGTTTCAAATTTTCACCTTTAAAAGAGCACAATCGGAACATGCAAACATTAAAACAACTTTTACCTTGTATGTATTTAAAATCTGGGTCTTCAATACCCACATCATCAAATGCTGGAACTACTGATGCGGAGAGGGCTACAGATGGATCAACCTGGTGCTTCAGATTCCTACAATGTGAATAATTTGCTGAGGAAGGCCTTTTAATCTTTAAAAAAGAGTTCAAAATGCCTGAAATCTTGAGGACCTAGCTATTCCAGTATATAAATAAGTTACTACCTTTCCAATAACAAACTTATATGAACTAGCCACCTTATATATTCCCTCCGGGTGCACAATTCATCAGATCTTATGTCTTCTTCAATGATCTGCATGCCTTAATTACAGTTGAGATATTCATGCTTAGAACTGGACCCAAAGCTCCACTCATAAGGAAAACAATTTAATAGTTTAAAAAAATTCAGATGGAGGTATGGAAATGATGAAATCCAACACAAATTAATTATGGAAAATAAATATAAGTCCAATGTAAGGAAACTACTTTGAGGCTTTTTCCTCCAGTTTTTCTGACTGTAACCAATCAAATATCCCATAGAGTATCTATGTGACTCTGAAATTTGGCAGACAAGATTTCACGAAAGATTTTTTTTTTTTTTTTTTGAGTTTATTCAGTTGTAGGAATTTAAAACAAATGCAATGTGAATAATTAGTCAAAAAATGCAATCATCTTGGAGTTCAAGTGTTTGAGATAAGAATACTTGATGAACATCTAACTCTAAAATCAAACCTTCAGCTTTTTTAGAACAGACAAAGCTTCTTCTTGAGTAGAATCTGCAGCAACTGGTACTACAATCCGTTCAAGCTTGCCTGCTGATGCTGAAGATGTCAAGGAGAGAATTACAGATATTTTAAAAACTTTGATCAAAACATACCTCTATTGTATTAGGAAATACTACAAATATAAATATAAATAAAACAGAAAAGACACCACTGGAAACTCATTTACCTATCGACTTGACTTTACCTGAGCCAACACTTTCATTACTTGCAACAGATTCACACTCTGGACTTGCATCAGACAGCTTGACCTCTTTGCCTATATCAGAAGAGTCAGTAGCTTTACTATCAACTATAGTCTCATTCCAGCTTAAAACCCCATGTAAAGAATGAAGTGGACCCCTAAATTGAAAGTTAAAACCTGTAATGATGATAAATGGCAATGCAGTAATAATGATTAAACCCCAATTCAACAAGCCAATTTCATAAGTCACCTGCCAGTTACCAATGAACAGAATTGCCTGCTATAAAGAGAATGGAAAATAACAACAGCAGATTGCAATATGCAATCTTTAGAAAAAAACAATATACAAATGCAGTCACTTGTATTGCACTAAAATTCATAGGACTAATATTTTGTGCTGAAATCAGAATGTTCAATTAGCAAATGTTTACAAGGAAAGAAGCCATCTTGCACAGAGCAGATTAACAATTAAAATTAGCAAAAAAATTAAAAATTAACTTACCCCTTCTGTATAGTGAAAAGTAAGCAACGGTAGCAAGTACAATGGCGACTGAGGATCCAATACCCCCGATAACCATAGTAGACAATCCTGCACCAGCAAAACCCATTTAGCACTAGTGATTCCCTCAACAAGGAAACAACAAATTAAATGAATTCAATCAGAATTTCAACCCCATTTGGAAAAAGCAGAAACCTTTATTCTTCTTCCTTTGAGGAGCTTCGACAACAGCCCAACCACCGTCACTGTCGGGTATAGAATTGGGGTCAGGAGGGAACCAGGAGAGGTCAAGGTTCGCGTCAGCAAACGACGAAGAGAGGCTTAGGATCCTGGGGTTTGTCGATCTGGGAATGCAGAAAAATGAGGTGGGTGAAGTGAAGAAGGACAGGTTGCTGCTGCGGCGCGGTGGCATAGAGGAAGTTGTAAGGAAGAGTGATAATGGAGAAGCACTTGATGAGCTCATTTCGTCAAGTCAAAACAGGGATTCCGTCCTGGGTTACGGACTGAATTCGAAGGTACGAATTGAGGTCAAGCAGCATTCTCTGAAATGGATTCCACCGTCGTTGTGCCTTGCGTGAGGTTGAGTTTAGGAATGACCCCATGGAGAACAGTGCTTGTTCCATGCGATGTCGTTTCGAATATCGTTTTACCTTACGTGTCATGCTTCTTTTACTGTAAGTTAGCAACTTAAACTCTAGGTCCCTAATCTTTAGATTTTATGTCAATTTTGGAT
>BPVZ01000174.1:30870-46842 GCA_020521535.1 Rubroshorea leprosula | reverse complement strand
AAATTAAAATATTATGACATAATAAAATTATTAAAATATTATTAATAAATTAATATATAATTTATTTAAAATATTTAAATACTTTTATCATGAATAAAACATCTAATTTTTACTTTCTTATTTTTTTCTTAAATAAATTTAAAAAACTTAAATTAAAATAAAAAATATAATATTAATAATTAAAGATGTTACAATATCACCAACTTATTATTAATCTTCCTAACATGTACATGGGGGGCAATTAACAAGCTAGCTGGAGAACTAGGAGATAAAACCAGTCCAACTTTATCGAGTCTCTCTGTAAAAATGAAAAAGGATCAAACTATCTCTTAACTGAGACCAGCCTTCTCATTAGATTAGATCCAGAGGATGATATGATATGGTATTTCTTAAATAAATTCAAATAAGGAAACTGGAATAAAAACACATAGCACTCCTACTCTTTATTTTCTGGACAATCAAAAACAAGAACTGAAACTTGGGAACATAGCCTCAGATCTGTCTGCTGCTTACTGGGGAGGCAGGGCTTTAGTTTTTCATCCACTGTAACATTTAAAATAACTAGACACCTTAAGGAGAACAACTGCCAGAACATTAAACTTTTGAAATATCAATCACCAACTAAGAAGCACGGCTTGACATGGCCCTCCCACGACCCCTATTAATGTAACCATAGTTACCGTACCCTCTTCCATAATAACCACCGCGAGAACGACCACCACGTGGCCCACGTCCACCGCGACCACCACGATGCCTTGAAAAATCACCAAAAGTCTGCACAAATACACCAGAAACGTGATCGCAAGAAATAAGATCCATACGTGAGATAGGGCATACCAAAAAAAAAAACTCATTACCTCTGTGTCGATCTTCATTTGATCAGAGAATCTAGGCCTTCCACTTTGTGAATCATTGTCAAGAGCGTTGCAGGAGAGAGTATCAAAAAAGTCATCCTTATTGTACATAGGCTGTAGCAAACAAAAGCAGGCTAAGGCTATGAGAAAGGGGTATCAAATATAGCGTAATAATCATTATAAGGTTAGCAAATTAACCTTGACATCTATCTTTGGTAGTTCAGCATCATACTCATCTTGAGAACCATCTTCATCACTGACATCGCCTTCATTGTCCTTAGAATGGGATTTGTTACTCTTACCAAGATGACCCCATACTTCATCCTTATTGAACTTCTCATTCATTGCCATGAAATCAAAATCCTCAGTGAACTTTGTCACTGGACGTGAATTCTGCAAAAATGTTAAATATTATAAAATTGCAATCAATCACCTTAAAATAATGAAATTTATGGAAGCAAACTGAACTTGCTATGAATCACCATAAAAGAATTGGAAAAGCTATTAATTGCTTCCAAATCAAAACACTGAACCACTTGTCCACACTGTCCCCATACCTCAGATGAGTTGATTCACTTCTTTGAAGATTTAACTTCAACCAAGTACTCCAGTTGAAATATCAATTCAATAATCAAAATTTCGAAATTTAGAATGAAAAATGTAAATCAATCATTACCCCAGTTCCTCTGCCTCTTTCACGCCCCCTGTAGCCATGACGAGCTTGGAAAGAAGGTCCATTTGGCTATAGGCAAAAACAGAAAAAGAGTATGAGAGCAGAAAACATTAGAAACCTTGTAGCATTCCAATGAGCAAATTATCTAGAATTAAACCAATAAACACAAACTGCTATCAGGAAAAACTGCATCCCTCACAGAAACAGAAATGTTCAGAAAGATGGAGACCAAAGAACAACTAGAAAGAAGGTTAAGATGAAACCACTCTGAGATAAACTTTATCACTTTTATAATTCTCAAAGTCTTAACTGCAACTAAAGCAAATGAAATGGCATCCATACCAAACAACACAACTATCAACAACACCAAAACAGAGAGACATCAATACTTAATGGAGATGCAGACTGGAAAGAAGGCATGAATTACCACATTTTCATCTTCTCAAACCTTTGAAACAACTGGAGTGAGTCTCCATTTATTTCTCACTCGATTTGAACCTCAAACCTATGATCACTATCATTGATGCACGCCTATCAACTGGAATCTTCTGACAACCAAGTTTTTTCTCCTTTATTATTATTTTTTTCAGATAAAATACTATCCCATTTTAGAAAACCTCCAATTCCCAATCAGCAAGGATATGCAAATGCTAGACTCTGTGACATTGATGAGGATAACCAGAATCTCTGCCACCCCATCCACATTTGGAGGAACAGAAGGTAAATAAATAAGCTAAAACTAATACATGGAGCAAATACCTTATGAATAGCTCGGGAAGGTACTGGCAGCGGCAATATAGGTGGCTGAGCTTCTTTGGCCACCGGTGCTGATGGCTCAGATGATGGTGAGGCAGATGCTTCAACCACCTCCACATCTTTCTGTGCAGTTATTGAAGATTGAGATGAAGGGGCCACAGTAGATCCAGACTGCAACAGCTGACCTGGGGTTACCAGTGAAGGTGTAGGCGCTTCTGCACGAACCGAAGTAGATGTACCAAGGATAGAGGATGCAGACTGAGATGTGCTCTGATATGACAAGGTTGGACCAGATATTACATTTGGCTTGTTAGCGATTGGTATGGCAGGATTCAACTCTGGAGTGGATGTAGTCAGAGGAGAAAGTGATGGCAAGCTAGCACCTGGTGCAGCTGTTGGAAGGGCAGAACTAGGAGCTTTGTTAGGCAACAAACCAGGTAATGTTTCTGAAGCTAGTGAAGCAGATGGTGCTGGAGGCAAAGTTGATGGCAAAGATGATGGCAAAGTCAAGGATGGTAAGGGAGTTGAGGTTAAATTACCAGAGATCGTAGTCACCGGAAGTAATGCAGAAGGAACTTCAGGCACACTTGAGCTCTGTAAGTTTGAGGGACCAGTTGGCAATGGAACATTAAAATTGGGATATTGCATTGGTTGCAATGAAGGAGGCATTGACAATCCAGGTGGGGGCCTAAGCAAAGATTGCTGGTGCAAATGTGTAAGCCCATTTGGAGGGCCATAGTATCCTTGCCAATACATTGGCATGGCAAGCCCACTGCCATTTGCACTTGGGGGTGGCGGTGAGGCTCCCCATGATCCTAAATTCCCTCCAGGTTGATATAATGGCAGACTAACTTGAAAATTGGACCCAGGGAGTCCCATTTGGGAATTGAGAGAAGTAAGATCTGTCAGGGGTCCACTAGCAGCAGAAGGCAAGCTTGTTGATGTTGAAACAGGGCGGGGATAATGAGATTGCGAATGCTAAATCAAATTTGGGGTCAGTTCACTTGATTTAATGCATAACACTTAAAATAATATTTCTTCCTTTACCTGTATTATGGCAGGGTCATTGGTTATGGGAGCTGCAGTTTGAACAGGTGGGGAAGATTTAACCTGTAAGTCCTGCAAAAATAAAATAGAGAATATCATGGAGTTATGCTTATTACATTGACATCTCAACAGAATGGGCATTATGGAACTTAATCAATGAGCAAGTTGGCACACAGCAGCAAGCATAAACAAATGGTAGTCCTCTAATCTCAAAGTTGAGAAAAAGAATTCCAAGAGTGATGCGGCTTGACAGAAGTAAAACAACTAATTTGACAAATAAAATAAACACAATGTTCTACATATCAACCTTGACCAAAATTTTTGAATCGCCAACTTTAAAGTTTCAATAAGTGAATGAGATGGAATAGAACCTGTATGCATTACACAGTTATACCTTGATGTCACTTCCTCGGAACAATATGTACTCATAGACTTTGTCACTTGGGGGTACTTGTGGACCATCCTTTTTCCTTCCTTCAGTTCCGAATGATCGCACTGCTCACATGAAAAGAGGTAAGCCAACTTGTAAATCAATTACAGCACATAACAATGACGAATTACGAAGAAATAGACATTAACTATATAGTGCAAACGAGAACTCTCCATTTTTACTCCCTGGGAAACATACGGAGAAAATCTCAGATAAATTACTTGAAGATGAGCGCCATAAAAGTTAAATCTAATTATATTGAGGAGATTTAAGGGACTATAAATCTCAGCATCAGCAGCTCAACTGACTTTAAATTAGCTAAAAACAAACCCAGATTTCATTAGAATCGTTACTTAGATTAATGCAATAACTTGCACGTACTTGCATTCCCAACATCCAATTAAACTCAATTCTGCCTTAGCACCGCAATAATTCATAACATGGAATTGTGTTCCGAAACACTTTAACCCATCAAACAATTCAAAAGAAAAGACAAACTCATACAATGAAACTACCCAAATTGTAAAGTAACAAATCAAACCCTCAAAACCCCCCCCAAAAAAAAAACATGAATGAACAGCAACCAGCGACAAGAACAAGCAAAATTCGTTGACATAAACCCCAAAAAAAAGAAAAAAGTACCGTTTCTCAATCCAATACTAGATTCCTCAGTGTTGATGTTGTAAAGCACACCCTCATATCTAATCTCACTCTTCGACGTCAAGCTTATCAAGCTCCCAATGTAGGAATCCGCCGTTGAACTAGATTTGGACCCAGAATTCTCCGTTGCCATAATCGATCAGTTTATGCTACAACATAGACAAATTGGAAGGACACGTATTCGCGTGTGAATGGAGCGAGACAAGGAGTAGAGCTCAACTGTGAGTGGATTCCTTTTATCCAGTACAGACGAGGGAGGAAAGAAATTAGGGCTTAGGTTGGGAGAGCTTTTCGTGATGATGATTTCCCTGTTTTGTGATTTAATATATGCAGTTACTGAGCTACGGTAACGTCATTTCGTGTCGACTACAGGACCAATGGAAGGGAGCCACGTTGGCTGATTTTGGACTCGTCGGTCCTTTTGGTCGGTTGTTAGGGGCTTGAAATGGTAAATATGAAGGTGCTCTTTTTCGTTTTTTCTTTTTATTATTATTTTTATTCAATAATTACATCAAATCTCAATTATAAAAATAATTAAATCACACCAAATTTTATTAAGATTTTTTCTAACATTTATTTCTTTATTTCGTAAAATTTAAGTTCAAAATTTCATTTTAAAAAATTGAAATTACTTTCATTTAAATCAATCAATAAACTATTAGTATTCTAATTAAATCACATTAAATTTTATTAATTTTTTTAATATTTATTTCTTTATTTATAAATTTAAATTTTAAAATTGCATTCAAAAAAAAAAAAATCGAGCTATTTTGATCTAGACCAACCAACAAATTATTGGTGCTTCTTTCCCTTATTACCTTACTTATATAGTTTTAGATTAGATCCATTGCCTATTTTCAAACACAAAAAAAAAAAAAAAAAAAAAAGAAAAAAGACCGCATTCGGTGATCATATTCTCTTCTTGATCGGGGACTTACTTCACACTTCAAATGGCAAAATATGAATTATAAGATTAAAAGAGTTATATTTGCATTTATTAAATTCGAATGATGTAATGGTTTATGTTGGGTGTTTTTGGTATTTTATTTATATAAATTGTATTTAGTAGGATATGGTTGTTGTTTTTAATTTTTACTTTGGTTTTTGTAAAATTTTAACTGTCAAAATTAACAAAAACACATTTGAAAAGTTACTTGTTTGGTAAAACTTTATTTTAACATTATGTTACAAGAAGGCGTTTCTTTGATGTGGTGTGGTGTGGTTCCAACCTTTGAGCATGATTAGTTGTTTTTTTCTTCCTTTCTTTTTCTTTTTTTATATCACTTTAGTCATTTTTAAACAAAACTTGAAAAGCAGCATAATTTTAATTTATCAAGGATGCCATAATAATCTCTCCTCTAAATAAAACAATAGTTTAGTTTCAAGTCACAAACAAGTAGGTGGAGTAGGTAAAGAAATGTTATGCAACTCAAAAAAAAAAAAAAATTAATCTTTTTAGGCCTTGAATATGTCAAATAAATGAGATTTTAATGTTAAATATATTGTTAACTACTTAAGTAATTAAATGGTAATTTCTTTTAAATAAAAGTAAAAAAATCTTAAATTTGAGTATATGTTAGTAAGATTGGTTAAAGAAGATGGCGAATTGCTTCCCATTATACAACTTAAAATACAAAATATTAAGTATTTTGATTCAACTAATCTTTTGTTGGACAAAATATGGATTACATTATCTATGGACTATAATATATTGTGCTAAATAAATGTGTACTAAACAAATGTGAAGTGGATGCGAGAAGCATAATTTGTAAAGCTATTTGATTGTTGATTAGACAAAAATCGGATGTTACTAAGTTAATCACATAATAATTTGTGTCTTGTAGGTCATATTATGCAAAAAATCTTAAGAAAAATATTGTAATTTAGTTATTTTCATACACAATTAGCCTTTTGGTTTTGAAGAGGACCTACAAGACAACAAAAGAAGTTTTCAAAGTTCAAAATCAAGCCTTTGGAAAGCGCAAGGGTTAAAAGGAGTTTTTCCCTTTCTTTCATTTTCATATATATCCATTAATTCGTTTGAGAAGAGAACCGTGATCGGTTGGTTCTCCACAGCCAAAATCTTCACAATTTCGGGATTTTGGGTCAGTTTCCGTTATGTTCACATCGCAGAGGAAGCCGCGGCTGCCGCTTACGCCACAGAATGGGGCGCGGAGAGCGGGGGTTCTCGAACCCCATGGGCTCCCTTGGAGGGAAGGGAAAGGCTGTCATGTTCACCGACGATCCACCGGTACTTCCCCGGCAGCATGTAAACTCGCTTGATGGGGAGAATGTAGATGACTGGAAGCAATTCAAGGAGGCGGGTTATTGTACGAAGCTGCTCTGGAGAGGAGGGACTATGAGGCTCACGTTGATAATTTATCAAAGCTCCAACAGGACGTATGTTTTCACTTTTTAGTGTATGACGAATCGGGTATATGGGTTTTGAATCTTTTGATGGATAGATGACTGGTTTTTTGGCTTTTCATTATGCTTCTGAATATTATCATCTTCTACGTTTCTTTATTTTTTTTTTTTCCATTGGCCATTTTCTATTTATTACGATTGCCTGTTCTTTTTCTGGAATTTGGGTTCTACATGAATAAAGTAGCTTAGTGTTCTTTTCCCCTGGTATGGATTTGCTTTTGCATACCAATTTTTTTTTATAATTTTGCAAGGTTAAATGTTAGTGTTCTAAGTGCATTGTATTGTTATACATTAATGTCTTTAGTGGAAAGACGCAAACTTTTGTTCTTGTTATTGATCTTGCTGCGGGCTATTATGTATGATTATCATTTTTATTTTTTTTCATCATCAAGATGAAAGCTTTTCTTGCTTTATATTTATATGTCTTAGTAGGATAACTTTTTGGTTTTGTATTGAAGCATTGTGGTTCAGTTTTGGCGAACTATATTTCATGTGTCAGTATACCATTTCTTTTTGGCAGATTTTTTATTTACCAGGATAATATGGGACTTCTCCTCATTGAGAATAAAGAGTGGAGTACAAAGTGTGGATAACTAAAGCAAGTACTAGATGAAGCCCCAGAAATCTTCAAACTTGAGCAGACAGTTCATCAAATTGCATTGTTTGAAGCTGAAAAGAAAGGGGAGAACTTGATGAATGCTATAGATGTTCAAAAGAAGTGTGTTGTACACGTATGCAACTTGCTTCTAGAATTTTTGTTGCTTTTTTTTAGGGAGTCTTTAGCTCTTCGGATAATTTGCTAATGTCTCTGGTGAATTTTTTTTTTTTTAATGATAGCACCATGGTGGTATCTTGTTTCAGCTTGAAAATGCACTGCATGATGTTCAAGAGGAACAAGGCCAGATCAAGCTGAGTTCGGAGTTAAAGTTGGCCAATTCAAATTCTGTGGTTGTTGGAATTGAGGAGAAATCCTTTGAGGTTGACAAAAGGATGTGTGCTGCTGAAGCCAAGCTAGCCGAGGTGAACAGGAAAAATACAGAATTGGAGATGAAACCGTGAGAGTTGGATGCTTGTGAAAGTTTGATCCAGAGGGAATGCTTCTCACTACTTACAGAATATTCTCCATTTTTGACCTGTTTACTATATATCAAAATGACACTACAACTTTGAATTACATTGTTTAACCATCTAAAATGATGGTAACTTGTACTGACTTTGTATTAGTCATCAATTTCAGGCGAGAAGCACGTGAGGCAGCTTTTTACGAACGAAGAGAAGAGTTGCGTGACTGGGAGAGCAAACTAGAAGATGGAGAAGAAAGACTGTCTGGGCTTAGGAGAACCCTCCACCAGAGAGAGGAAAAGTCACATGAAAATGACAGGATTATGAAGCAGAAAGAGAGGAGTTGTGAGGAGGTGCAACGGAGGATTGATTTATCCAACTTGGAGTTGAAGGAGAGGAAAGACAGTGTAAATAAAAGATTAGTAGACTTGACTCTCAAAGAAAAAGTCAGTTTCATTCTTAGATGATGCTTTCAAGTTAACTTATCAGTGTTTTCCTATCTAATTATTTCATTTGTTGAATTTTTTTAAGAAGCTGGCACTTTGAAAACTACCCTAGAGGCAAAAGAGAAGGAACTACTTGTATTGGAAGAAAGGCTTGCTGCTAGAGAAAGGGTGAGTCCCTAAATATGTGTTTATTTTTTATATTAAATCTTTATTTCTGCCTTCTTAGTAAATAATGCAAATTATTTCTTTCTATTCTCTTATTCTTTAAAAAGAAAAAAATAGCAAACCAAAACTTGCATAAGACATATGATATAGTAAGCTTTGCAATTGTTAAGCATGGTCTGCACTGCCTCAGTTGTAGTTTATAAATTTGGTTTCACAAGATGGCTGCTTACTTTTAATTATTAGATGGGCATGTGGAGATGGAATGAAGTTTATTTTTGCCAAAATGGGCTTATGTATTTCATAGTATTGGGTTTCAAAGTAGAATATAATTATCTCTATTTTATGATTGCATATCTGCAGGAATGTGTTTGCATGCCTATGCATGGCTATACATTTGTGTGTCTCTTTTGTGTATACTTGCTGTGATTTAGGCAGCTTTGGTTGCTTTATGTCTTCAATTATGATCAAATCTATATGATGAATTGATTAGAGTTTTTTTTTTTTTTCCCAAGAGAATTGATTATAGTTTCATCACTGAGTTGGCCTTCTGAACTTACAGGTGGAGATTCAAAGTCCTCTTGATAAGCAAAGGTTCATTTTAAATACAAAAGTGCAGGACTTTGAGTTGGAATTGGAAGAAAAGGGGAAGTCTCTTGACAAGGAATTGAGAAGCAAAGTAAATGAAGTGGATCAGAGGGGACTTGAAATTAATCACAGTGAAGAAAAGTTAAGAAAACGAGAGCAAGCATTGGAGAAGAAGTTAGAAAATGTGAAAGAGAAAGAAAAGGAACTTGAAGCAAGGTTAAAAGCTGTCAATGAGAAAGAGAATTTGATAAAAACTGAGAATAAGAAGCGGCAGTTAGAAAAGCAACAATTGTATAACGAGAAAGAGATCTTGCAGATTATCAAAGAGGAGATTGATAAGATAAAGGCTGAAACCAGTCAGCAGGAGCCTCAGATTCGTGAAGAGTGTGAAAAGGTTGAAATTGCTTTGGAAGAGAGCTAAGAGCATATAAGATATCAATCCAAATTGAAACAGCAAATTGACAACTATAGATGTCGAGAGGAATTGCTTTTGAAGGAATGTAAAGATCTTAAACAGGAAAGGAAAAATTTTGAAAAAGAATGGGCAGTTTTGGATGAGAAGAGAGTTTTAATTGGTAAACTGCAGAGAGAATTTGGGGAAGAAAAGGAGAAGTTTGAAAAGTTGCGGATCTCAGAAGAAGAAAGTTTGAGAAAGGAGGAATCTGCTATGCAGAATTATATTGATAAGGAGCTTGAAGCCATCAGAGTGCAGAAGGAATCACTTGAAGCTGCAGTGAAGCATGAGAAGTAACTTTTATCTGAGAAAGCTCAAAATGAGCACAGTAAGATGTTTCAAGATTTTGAGCGTCAGAAAATGAAACAGGAAAAAGATTTATGGAGCAGGTTTGATAAAATGCAGAAAGATCTGCAGGAAAGGATGAGTGCACTTGAGAAGGAGAAAGAGGGAGAAGTTAACAATATCATACACTCCATTGAAGTGGCTGAGAGGGAAATGGAAGAAATAAGGTTAGAAAGGCTGGCACTAGATAGGGAAAAACAAAAAATTGCAATAAACAAGGACAAGCTAAATGATCAGCAGCTTGAAATGAGCAAGGAGGTAGATGAGCTTCATGTCATCATCAGTAGCTTCAAAGGTCATGGACAGTTTATTCAGGAAAGGAATCGCTTGCATTTGTCGAGAAGCTCAAAAATTGCAAGGACTGTGGGGAGGTCAGGAGGGAATTTGTACTCTCCAATCTCCATCTGCCTGATTCAATGGATGGGCTGGTTCCTTCTCTGTTACAGTTAGCTGATAAACTCTTGCGGAAATTTCAAGGTAATGTTGGTGTTTCTGGTATTACTGATGTCAAGGGATCTCCAATTGTTGGTATGGAGCATCCAGAATCTGCAGGGTGCATGTCCTGGCTCCGCATATTCACATCAAGGATTTTTCGCATATCTCCGACTAAGAGAAATGAATGCAAAGACCAAGCACCTGGTCTGCTTACTAGTAAAGAAGCTGGAGAGCATTGTACTTGTGTAGGTGTGCTACAGC
Source organism: Rubroshorea leprosula (assembly GCA_020521535.1). Taxonomy (NCBI): domain Eukaryota; kingdom Viridiplantae; phylum Streptophyta; class Magnoliopsida; order Malvales; family Dipterocarpaceae; genus Rubroshorea; species Rubroshorea leprosula. Next base: position 36,242 of record BPVZ01000174.1, on the reverse strand, counting down.
CATTTTTAGGGATTCTAGTTGACTCCATCCATAATCACCTACTCTAATCTGACACAGTAAGAAAGGTGGACTATGGGTTTGATCAATCCCTTGATGATCAGAGTTACTTGAACAGCAAGGAGCACAAAGTTCCTGAAGATTCCCAGCAATCAGAGCCTAGGAGTTTTCGACAAAGACCTGGTAGGAAACGTAAATCTGAATTGAATTAGATGCACACCATGAAAGCTGCTGTTGAAGAAGCAAAGATGATTCTTGGTGATAACACAGAAGAACCTGAACCTAGTGAGAGCAAGCAGGTTCATGAGGAAAAAACGCAGGTACTTCAAGTCATACCAGTGAGAAAAGGACTTGTAATTATGCAAGCGTTCTAGAGAGAGCGAGCTGGATGCTGCTGATAGTGAAGAATGTTCTGACACTGTCATAGCTGGTGGACACAAGAAGACGCTGCGGGAAGTTGCTCCGGTTCGCCAAACCCCTTACAATCTCAGATGGCATAAAACATAAGTTTCTATAATTTCCTGAGTTGTTGGCCTGTGGACTGCTAGTTTAGAAATGCCATACTTTGTACATTGTTGCAGTTACAGAGGTGAAGAGGTCTGATGAACGATGCTTGGGTCGAAATGTGAAACCATTTGATTTAGAAGAGTTTAAAGGGAAGAAATGATGCCCTTAATTTTGCTGATTGATCATTTTTAGTTTTGATTTTTCCTCCATCATATTTAATTGTATCCATTTATTAAAATACAAAAATGACAGTTTTGAAAGATAAAGCAAAAAAATAAAAAATAAAAAAATAAAAATGACTAACCTTTTGTTCTAATGCTAATCGCATACAAAGTTGTTCTTTAGCCATTTTCAGGTCAAGTTCCTGAAGTACTATTACCTGTGCTGCTTGGTCCTTGAACTTTACGTCAATATATATGGAAATTCAGCTTGTTATTAAATGCCACTACTTCAAAATGCCGTTAGCTGCTGTTTAGCAAATACGACCACGCCGAACGGCTGCAGCCGTCAAATTGTTCTCCTGTTCATAATCTTTGTCATAAAATTGCTTTAGTTGCTGCAATTTAATTGTTTAAGGTTGGATTCTTTCAAAAACTTAAATAAAGTGTAAATTCACTAATGAGATCAAACCATGTTCCTTCTAAATTAAAAAACTGTTTTTGACGGTAGATTCAGAATCTTGGAGAATTGAAATAGTAAAAAGTTTTATGGTTTTGAAGTTTTCAAAAGGTAGTTTTTAATGGGATTATTAGTGAAGACTCACAGTCAGTTCGACTTAGAGTATGTGTTGGATTAGTGTGCATGGAAAATAGTCATCATTTTATTTGCTATCATCGAGCTGGAGGTTATATTAAAATGAGAAAAGGGGAAATTAGGATGTTTTAATATTTTTAATGTTAAGATGTCTAATTATAATTATTAATATGTGAAAAATAATGTGAATTTTAATTTTATTAAATTTATCATATGATTATTGTTAGATTTCTTAATTTTTTCTTTTGCCTATTAAAATTTGCATTAGGGGAATATTTGGGTATGATTTTTTTATTATTTATTTTAAAGGTTGATATATTTATTTTGAGCTGTCAAATTTGGGGTTTCATTACATGGAAGTTAGTTGCCTAATTCAATTCAATAATACTTCTATAAAACATCCCCCCTTTAGTTTCCTTCTACCGTTGATCGGGTTGTTAATAAATTATTATTAGTAAATGGTGGGAATAGATATACAGTTTAGAAAATGAGTTTGGTGTTTTGTAGTTTAGGACTGCAGAATATTAGTATTGGATGGAGAGCCTTCCTGATATTTAAGAGTTTTTTTTTTTAATAATTAATATTTTATTATCTAATACAATTTAAATTATAAAATATTTTTCTATTTAAACGTAATCCGGACCCAATTTCTATGCAAGTACTGGATTTGATTAATTGGTAAAATCTTTGTTATTCCAAATACAGTTGTTTGATCTGTTTAGAGTTTGCTATTATAAGATCTGTTGTGCAAGGACTCAGCCATGCTAATTCCTTTTGCCAAACTTAACAGTTCAGGAACAGTCACACCAACACAAGCCTCGTCTGACCTGAAGATTGGAGAGGCTGATGCCGGTGTCCCTGGGGAGTAGTAACAGGCGGCATAAAATCTCTTTTAATGCATATCACAGCGTTGAAAAGTACTGAGATTTCACAAGAAATGGTTGTTCCGGTGAAAATCATACCTGTTCCACTGTCTCTTCTAACTTCAAGCTATAATGTTAAGAATCGTGACGATAATAGTCTTTTTTTTTTTTTTTTTTCTTTTGCGGTCTAAACCAACTGCAGATATTGATGATATGGTGATGCGGCAAAGTCAGTTGAGAATGTGGAGTTTGGTGAAGAGTTAAATGATACGCCTGAATATGATAACCGAGATGAGAATGAGGGCACAATCCATGAGGATGAAGATGGCTGTAATGAAGACTTGGAACATCCTGGTGAAGTCTCAATAGGGAAGAAGATCTGGACCTTTTTTTACCACATGAGGGCTAACTACTTCCCCCAGTTTTTTTTTTTTTTTGAACCTGGAGGTCTTCTTCTATTCCTCCCCTCCTAGGTATGACAGGGAAAAAAGTTTTAACTAGAACTAGAAAACTTTAGGTTCAGCTTCTGAAATTTCTCAAACTGTATTTTTCTTTATTTTTTTTCATGAACAGAGTAGGGAGTTGGGAAAGTATTTGCTACCTGTTAGGGAGGCATGGTCTCTGTCCTCATCCTTAAGAAGCTGTCACAAAAATGCAAGGAAACTCACCATAAATGAAAGAGCTAAGCTTTTCTTTTGGCCGTAGAGCTAAGCTGTTTGGTAGGACCAAAAATGCAGAACAGAAAATGACTTCTCAACGTGGATAGGTCTGCCAATCGTAAAAAAATGAGTAGCTGGTGGGCTATGCCTTCCTTCCTAGCCTTCCTATGCCCTCCTTCCTAGCCTTCCTATGCCCACACAGGCCCAGACTGGTGAGATGTGGTCCAGACTCCAGGCTAAGTAGTAAGTCTCTTAATTGCACCTCTTGCTTTTGGCATCTGAGGCTCTGATTCACTTTCCTCCCTGTTATTATGCTGGTTGCCTGGTTGTGGTTTTCTTCATAACACCTCATACAGAGTAAAACAAGAATTGTATGGGTCATGGGTATATTCATACATAATTGGACCCTGTTGTGGACCTGTTTAGCTGGGGGGTTGTGGGCGAGAGAGACCTACTTTGCTAAATGAGTCAAAATTGAAACTAGAATATCTCTCAATTGAAGTCCCATTCGGCACTTGCCCCTCTGGTCGTTCACATCCAAGGAAATCAAAACAGTTCCTTCAAAAGTTTATTGATTTATCACCCTCAAGTTTCAGTAGAATTTATTGCCAACTACTTCCTTTAACTAGTTAGTTGGGTTTCATTAGAGAAGAAAGAACTTACAAGGTAAGATTATTGTACCACAATGTCCATTCTGTTTTCCGAATTGTTTGAATTTTTTGCTCATAAATATAGCTAATACTTATAGAATCTCTTTATTGATTGGAAAAAAATGACCTTTAGATGGAGAAGGCTTCCACATTTGGGAGTCCTATTTCACTTAAATGCTAGTTTTACATAATTTAATTGTAAAAAACATTTATGATATTTTTATATACAATGTGAATGTCAATTTAAATAATTTTTTAATTAAATAAAATTAAATAATTTTCTTGAAACTGACTTCTGCTCGTCTCTACTCTTAATTGATCGACATGTTCAACAAATTCAGTTCAGTGTCATCACAACGTAATAGACTCTGGCATTGCTGTACCAAGAAAACATAATTTCCTACTTTTGCACCATAAATAAAATTAAGATTATGGCATTAGCGTGCTGCCATTACTCTGCAGCTGACTCTAAGGCCATTGGCAATGTAGCAGTACTATGTGGCTAAAACCAATATTTAGCCTCTCATTTTATAAAATTAGTAGGTTTTAGTTCTTAATTTTATAATATGACACTTTTAATCTTTTACCTTACAAAATTGGTAGGTCTTAACTCCTCACCTTACAAAATTTGTAAGTTTTAGCCCATCACTTTATATTATGATATTTTTAACCTCTTATTTGTATGAATTGAAAAAATAACCCTTATTTAACATCAAGTTTTAATGTTTATTAATTTTGTTAATTGACTGTCAGTTTTGTTAGCTGACTATTAGTTTTATTAGTTGACTGTTAGCATCCGTTAGCATTTCGTTAATGAAACTAGCAAATAAAATTGAATTTAAATTTTATATTTTTTATAATGAAATATTAATAGATATTAATAGTCAATTAATAAAACTAACAGAATGATATAACCTGATATTAGGTGAAGGTTATTTTTTTTAATTCGTATTGGTGATGGATTAAAAATATCATAATATAAGGTAAAATGTTAAAACCTACTAGTTTTATAAGGTGTGGGATTAAAACTGTTATATTATAAGATGAAGGTTTAAAACTTATCAATTTTATAAATTGAGAAGCTAAATGTTGATTTTTACCGTACTATGCCTACAATTTACCCCCTAAGTTCTCTTTTGTCCTTTCATCTGTCCATCTGCGCACCGTCGAAAAACCACTACCCCAAAATAAAAAATGGAGAAGGAAAAAACAAAGTAAAGACATAAAAACGCCAACTTTTGTCTTTCGTGCATTTACATGCATCTCTTCTTTGCATGGAGAATGGTCCCCTCCTAAAACCCTAACCCTAAAAGTAATTAATCCCACAATCTTTCTGCATAAACCCCTCAACGACCACTTCCTCTAAAACCTCTGCTACTTCATTTTAATGAAAAGGTAATAATTAGCAGCGGCAATTATTGACATGTATATAAATGCCTAAAAAGTCTATTAAAACGCTAGGGGTAGTAAAATTTTTTTTAATCTTATACTATATAATGAGAAATAATTATTTTTTATTTATTTGATTATTTTACTTATTTATCATGTAATTAAAAGTTAAAATTTTTTATTTTTATTGAAAGAATTTATCATAAAACTATTTAAATTATTGATGTAACTTCTCTCTCTCTCTTTTTCTTTTTACACTTTCATGTCAAGTTATCAATACATTTTGTGTGATAAGTTTATATGACATTGTTTCCTTATCATTAACTCACATAACAGATAATTTTAATTTTAAAATAACTTAATTGTTAGGCGAACTAATAACAAAAAAATATATTTACCATCTGAACTAATCATGGAGGAAGTGTTGAGAAAGGAGTACAAATAGAAGGCTAGAGGGTCATTGCACCGTTTAGGTTATGTTTGGTTGAATAAAGTGATTATTTCCATGGTTGAATTACATAAGAGTTAGGTAAATTTGAAGTAGAGCACGACTA
>BPVZ01000174.1:14709-24906 GCA_020521535.1 Rubroshorea leprosula | reverse complement strand
ATCAACTACAATTTAAATTACAAAAACACATTTTTGTTTTTCTTAGCTAGTAAACAAGTTGTTGTAAGATGGGTAATTCTTTCCTGGTATCATTCCCAACAAATTAGATAGTGTTTTGGCATGCTTCAGTTGGATGACTCAAACAGGACAAAAAATTGGTAGTATCATTTCAGCCTAGGATGTAGTAATCTATCTCTAAACACGCAATCCGTGGTAACGCGGTTAAAAATATTACTATCAAATCCCAGTAAACATAATAAATAAACTCTACACTCTGGAGAGGATTGGGATCAACGAGTAAGGGTCAGTGCTAAAAAATTTAAAGCAAAATCCTTTTTAACTTTTTCTGCCTTAAAATTGTGATTCAAATTCAATCAAGACAGGCATGAACTCTATTAGAGAATCCCAATAGATCCTGTTTGGTTTTGATGTAGCCGATGACTCGTGGAACAAGATGACATTCTCAATTATCTTTACACTCCATTTCAAATTTAAGACGAGGGAACTAACAAAATGGGAAATTTTTAGGGGAAGGTGAGTTATTTGTATAATTATTAGTTAAATTCAAGACCTTGAAAGTCACCATCATCTTGGATTTAAAAAAGGTTAAATGTCAACTTTTGTCCCTCAACTTTAAAACTTTATATAATTTTTATTTTTCAACTTTTTTATACACTTTTTTGATCCATCAACTATGAAAAATACATTTTTTTAGTCATTCCATTAGTTAATCCATTAAATTTGTCTAAATATACACATTTTTAATCTATCAACTCTTAATATATGCATATTTTTTATCTCTCAACTTTAAATTAAAAGATTAAAAATATATATATATATATTAAGATAAACTTAACAGATTAACTAACAAAATAATTTAAAAAGCGTATTTTTCATAATTGGGACCAAAAAAGTGTACAAAAAAGTTGAGGAATGAAAATTGATAAGACCTTAAAGTTGAAGGATCAAAATTAACATTTAATCTTTAAGAAATGAACTATAATTAGTGGTAGTAATCTTTTCATTAGAAATTGGGGGTATAAATTCAAATTATGCCATCTTAAGAAATAGTTCTTTATTAATTTCTTAATCTCTATATGAATAATTTACCTTTAAATAAATTGAAATATAAACTTAATATGGTGCATAAAAACTATCCTTAGTTAATATGTACCACAGAGTAGGAAAAACCATAGGAGGAGAAGGGTACCTAATTAAGGAGAGAACTCATGAGTTGCTTGGGTCTTATCTCATCTCTAAGTGGAGAAGGAAGAAAAATGAGAAAAACATTATTAGTACAATAATCATTGCAGAAACAAATTCATGTCACTGGGAAGAAATCTTCAAATCAAAGTATATGATGTTAAATAACCACGTGTGGTTACTAATGTTTCCCACTCTGGATGTGCTGTCCCCTTCTAATTCATTAATTCTTTTGGATTGATTATGTGGTTGGGGCCACTAGTATATCATCATTCACAAAACTTAATTCATATGGTTGTCAATTAAAATGTTTGCATTTATTGTATAAAGAATAGCCAGTAGGTAGTTAGAAGAGAAGATTGAAGTTTCATTTTCATTTTTTTTTCCTCGTATGGTAAAATACTAAAAATAAGATTGAAGCTGTTTGGGTACACGTCTCAATCGGCTTGAAGAATACTGTGGCATAAAGAAAATGAGTCATGCGTATTTCTTAAGGGTGTTTGCTATTCAGATAAATCAGTTTTTGATTTTTTTTTTTCTCTAATCTAATTTAATTGAATTAAAAAAATGTTAAACTAATCTGATTTGGTTAATATACTACAACTAAACCAATCCAACTATTATTAGATTAAATTGGTTTGGATTGAATTGATTAGTTTTATTCTAAAGAAAAGATATTTTTGAGAGTTTAGTTATACTACACTTCCTTTTGTAAATTTTAATTATAAAAAAATAAAAACAAAACCAAATAAATTTGTAATATATAGAAATCTTGAATAACACAATTTGAAAATTAGGATGAGCAAACGATAAGAATATAAAAATTAGGAAAAATCTTCTTCTTCTTCTTCTTTTTTTATACTAATTCTTTCAATATCAATTCAAATTGGATGATCATAAAGCAAAGTCACAAATTAAACCAATTGAATTAATTTGTTCTTTTTTATTTAAATTAATCTAATTAAATAACAGTTTTAATTATTTTTTAATTAAACTAATTTGAATTAAATTAAATTAATCAGATTGATTCAAATACGAAAATCCATAGTATATCGTATTATCGTGTTTGCTATATTCTCCATGAAGTTGTGTTGCTTTCTAGAAGAGGAAGAAAAAGGAACAAAGAATTTTTATGGAAGAGAAAAAGAGGTACTTCTTTGAGCAATAAACAATACATTATTTACCAAAAACAGCCAAATAATGGTACCTATCCCCTTTTTCTTGGGCAAGACCGCACCCTGATTTGAATAACATCGAGTTTTCTTTTGTAAGTGGAAAAAAATGTTGAAATTTTCTAAGAAAATTTTTAAAAAGGTCATTTGTGCAATTTGATGCATCTTCACCAGAAAACAGGGGATGCTTTTAAAAGAGAAGTAATGTTAAAAGGATTTCATTTACATCCTCTCTCTCTTTTTCTGTTTTTCCTTTTCTCTCTCTCTCTCTTTTCTTCACTTAGCCAAAAAGAGAAGTAATATACAAAATGTATATACTCCACCAACCTATCTACAAGAGTACATCTCTTGTCCTACCATGCTATTTCATCACAGATTCTCACTGCCAGTGTAGAACATCAAGGCAGCATGAAATTTCCAAATTATCAATCCCATTACCAAGAAAAGGAAACCAAAAAGCAAAGAGAGATGCAACTGATCCCCCATTTTTCTCATTCCTTGATCAAATTCTAATACATCAAAGCACCAGCTAGATGATAGTGATAATTTAATAAGAGATAGGATCCTAAACTCATTTGAGACTTTGTTTAAGTTGATCCCAACTCAATTAATTATTGGATACTTGGAAAAGATACTAAACTCTGAGCAAATAAACACTGAGTTCAGGACCTCCAGACCCATCAGGATTCATCATGTAAAAGGCCTCTGAGTCTTTGGACCCCACAACCCTCTCAAACCTGGCTCTCATGTACATGAGCTCGCCCTCGGACCCAACTCCATCGACGTCTCCATTGCACGGTAGCACGCCAGCACCCATTGAAATCGGCTCAAGAGCCTTCAACACCTTCCATTCCTCTGGTCCACACTCACGCCTCATTGCATAGCCGCATTTCTTCCCGTTGCAGTATGTCCTCCAAAGAGGCTCTTCCAGCAGCTTCAGGCCTTTCTTCTCTGTCTTTTTCTCACATTCCAGGGCAATCCTTACCAAACCAGAAGCCATTTCCCGAACCAGAACGCTAGTTGGTGTCGCAAGTTCGATTAGGAATGCTGGACACAGCTTTGCATCGTCCTGGAATGCCAAATGGACATGGCCACGCCGGTAACCAAAAAGGGTGCCGATGACTTTGGTGCCTAAACCTGAGCGGCAGGCTGATCGGTTTTTGCCAAAGACAGCAAGAGCAGATCGGAGCTTAGAAACAGCCACAGCTGGGAGTTTTTTTCTGGATGCCCTGGCTGAAGGAACTTCTGCAGGCACCTGGATTGTAAGCTGGTCTTCCTTCTCCTCCTCCCAGAAGTGTGAGGAGCTGAAGGTCAAGATTTCTTCCTCATTATTGTCATCTTCGAACTTCTTTTTCCAGTTGAAATACCTTCTGGAGAAAGAAAAAGAAGAGTCATGGGAGTTCTTAGCTGTGATTGTCTTCATCTGGGACAGCAAAACAGAGACAATTACAGAAAGAAGAAAGCCAAGACTAAGGAGAGAAAGAAGAAAGGATAAAAGAGATTTTGTCTCTGTTTCCTTGGTCCTTCTATATAGTGGTTATGTGGGGTGGATTTATTCGTTGCTTCTATTGCCTTTTCCGTCAGAGAATCCTGAAGAAAAGGAAGGTGAACAGCCTCACCTAACTGATCTAAAACAGGAACAAAGAAAAGAGAGGGAATTGCTGAGGGACAAAAAACTGGGGTGGAAATGGACAAGACAGGGGATATGAAATGGAATTTGAGAGAAGTGGGAATCTGAGGAAACAATGGGTTGTGTTATTTGTTTGTGTTGTGGGGGCTGAAACGAGAAATAAGGAGAGTGTGTGGGGTACAGACTACATAGAGAAAGCGAGCCTTGACTGAATGCCTGGTCTAACTGGCATTGGAAAGAGTTAAGGGCAGGTATAGCCCACACCAACCGTAACCACCAGGACCATCCCAATTCCCAATTCCCAATTACGCAATGCTGCCCTTTAGTCCTTTAATGCTCCTCCAAGCACCCACCCAAGAACCGATCAAGCCCCATTGCACTCATAACGAAGCCAACTTTAGCCATCATAGTGCTTTTCAATTTTCATCATTATCTCATCCTTCTACTTTTTTGTGTTATCTTCGGGGGTTGAGAGAATGATTAATCTGATCGACACAGCTAATCCTGCACAAGAAGTCTGGTGTGGAGAAGGTTCTGGAAGACAGCTCTTTACACCGTGGAATCCATAACCAACGTTTAAGCAGCATCCGTAAATAAGAGAAACAAGGTAAAGAATACGAAGAAAAATAATTAGTCGAGTTGCTCAAACAACCCCCTCCAAGTAAAATTACATTCATTACGTGCTATTATTTGCTTAGAAAGGAATGAACCTAAGTTTCAATAAAGGGTAATTACATGTATAGTTCTAACTTTCCTATACGGGATTACAAATTACATAATTAGGGACCTAACCAAACCATTCTAAAAGGTTGAGGGCCACACGCATAATTTACCCCTTAAGAAACCTTTCAGTGGGGTCTAATTGGAAATTTATTTCCAACAAGGGGGAGGGGGAAGGGGGGGGGGGTGCCAAACTAGAACTATTACTAAAAAGTAATGAGCTCAGCTTCCTGCAGGGATGTTAAAATAAGAAAGAAGATCCAATAAAACCCATGAAGTCACCCAAATTATTGTGAACAGTCTTCCCAAGGAAGTAGCAATGTCAAAAAGTAGACGAATAATCATGAATATAACCCCATCGAGCCGATAAACTTCCAGCAAAGGAATGAGCTAGATTGGGCAAAATTATCTGCTTAATGTTTGACAATTTGAGCGTGGCAGATCCCTAGGTTAAGACTAATTCGACAATTTTGTCTCACTTACCTCCATATGCCCCACATGCGCCGCAGACCATCCTTAGAGTCAAACCTGGTTGAATTTTCAGACAAAGCATGATTAAGTCCATCAATCCTCATGGAAGTAGTTACAGAAAAATCATATGTGTAGGCATTTTTTAAGTCATGGGACCGACCAAACCAAATCCACTGATCAACTAACAATCGTCGGTAAACCAGAAGTAAACTATTAAACCATATAACATATTCAGATGTACAAACTAATTATAAGTTTGTTATGAAGATGTCATCTTATTTCAGTGCAGCTTGTAAAGAGATGCCGAGGATGCAAAGTCAAAGTTGTTAGTTGTAAGAGTTGATTAAAATGGAAGATTAAGAGTTCTAGTTTCTTTACTTTCTAAATGAATGTTTAAGTACAGAGAGTTAGTGCATAAACTTCTACCACATGTGATGTGTAGATAACCAACCAAGACATATTCAGCATAAACAAAATATTTCTCCCAAAAAAGTTATTTTTTTGTTTGGTAGAGAAGAACCGAGGGGAGCCCTCAGAAAGCCTGGTACAGAGATCCAAGTATTCTTTGATCAGGACCTATATGCAAATATATTGACCTAGTTAACACAGGAAATTTTATTCCATCTAGAATTGACACTCTGACAGTACTTAAAAGGGGAAAATCACTTAGGCTGGCTTGATTACTAGCTTCTATCTTTGTTACCAGAGACACTGTAGCCATGTGAGTTCGTTCACATGTAACCCTACTGGTGGTAAGACTGACTCCAATACCTGTAGATGGTCATGTATGAACCATGCCCCTAATAACTACAGAGGAAAATCATAAACTGTAATGTGATTGGTACCTAGGAAGAGAAAACTGGGGTAACCTAAGAAGCAGCCTAGCGATCTTTATTCTGCATTTCATAGATTGGTACATTAATCTCAGGAAGTTTACCACTCATTTCCTTAAAATTGGCCGTGGCTCCTAATTTATAGTTTCTGCTACACCATTCCCACGATAAGCTACTATCAACCCTGAAGCAGAACCTTGCCTAAGGTGCCTTCTAAATCTGATTATACATTACTGAACCTCTATAACAAATTCAAGCAGGAAAATTTCAGACCATTGCCACAGTAAAAAAAGAGCAATAAGAAGAAGAGAATGCGTAGACTGAAATATATACTGGCACTTTACCTGGATGGATTAGACAAATTACCCACGGAAAAAGTGAATGGTAAGTTATTTTGACTCACAACAGAAGAGAAATACTTTCATGTTCGATAATCATTGTCAAGCAGAATGACTAGATGACCTACAAGGTCTGACAATTGTCCTTGTGTTGTGTGGTATGCACTTCTCAAATATTGAAGAACAGGTGGGTCCCTTTGCATATTTCAGAATTCAAACCTTCCTGCTACCAACAAAGGCCTAGCTAACAGTAGCTTTGGAATTCTTCGAAGTATTTGTCGACGAGTCCGGCACTAGCAGCCCAACTGAGCTGGCAACGTGCAGTAAAAATTTTGGTCCATGCTAAAGTTTGACTCCTTATGCATACAGTTGTAATATTTCTCTCTTCTTTCAAAATTGTTCCTTTTCAATATATATATATATATATATATATTGAAGAGCCCAAGCTACTGTTGCAATGAATTGCGTGTGTAACGAGACAGCAAATACCAAAACAAGCAAGGTGACCCCATTAAATTCAAGTTGAAGTTTTTTCTGATATATTACCTAAGTATGCAAGGGTGTCTGGAGGTTTCAAACTTCTTGTTTCTGTTAACTCTAGCAGTGCTATTAGTCCAAACGAAATAAGCTAAGTACCTTAATTCATGAGAAGATGGGCAATAATTTAGGATGATAGTCATCTAAACAATGGATTTAGAATTACTGCATAGAGAGATTGAAGATTGACAAACCATATAACTCAAAGGCTCAAAGCTGACTCACCATCTCAAAACACTTCTAGTGTTTACAAGAGAAAGACTTTTTGTCTTGGAGCTCTGTCAGGTATTGGATAATAATTTATACTGATGTTAGTCAAATATAGACAGAACAGAACGATGACAGATCAAAATCAGAAAGATCATGAATGGCTAACTATAATTTATGTTGCAAACTTGCAATAACTATTCTAAGCTAAAAAGACTAATATGTCAGGAAAACATGGAGAAGAAGGACTACAAAACCTTGCATTGCATCTTGGGCACAAAAGCTGCCGCTAACCAAACCTCTATTTGCTGGTCAAGCCATAATTTTAGTGAATGACAATGCTAATGCATAAACAGGGATAAACATACAAAAGGGTGGATCAAGAAAAAATTCCCCATGAATGCATTTATCGACACATTTATTTCAGATAAATTGTGACCAAATACAGAAACACTAAACAAGTAGATGACTGAACACATCTGAATTAAAGGTGCCCAAAAGATGGCCAATATCAAAACTTGAGGTATCAAAGGACAAAGGTAAAGAAAAATATAAAATGGAAATGCCAAATGATGTAAAGAATTTGTACCATGAATGTAAAGAAGAAAATGCAATAAATCATGAAAGTATTAGTAGACTTGGTAGAAAATCACTGATTTTAACATCTAAAGTGAAGGTAGAAAATCACTGCCTACAAAAGGCTGTGTTTGAGAACATTGAAAAATCCTTTTCTAATTCTTTTCATTGTTCAATAAGAGTTCATAAAAAAATTTGCTCCAAATGGTAATTTTCTTTAAAGATCTTTTTCCTTTAAATTTAAGTAGGAATACTACAGCATTCAGTATCTCCAACTAAAGGAAACATGTATCAATTGATTTAACCATGACGTAACCAAATGACCCAATGCGCAAATTTTCCATTGAGAATTGACTAATCTTCCCAACTTGTGAAAAACAATATATACTATTTGTTGTCTGAATTAACTAATCAATGCAGATTGCAGGTTAACCATAATCAGAGTAAAGAATTTATGTTCAATTGTTCATGCATCACTTGTAGTTCAGCTAATTGCATCTCTAAGTTATGTTGACTGTTGAGGTAATTTAATAAACCATTCTTCATCCTAAGAAGACTTTTCTCAGCCGGAATTAGATCAATCTATGAAGAGATAAGAAAATCAGATATAATCCTAACATGAAACAGACTAAACTGATAACTAGAACATGGTACTGTTCCATTAATAGCCAATTTGAAGACTCCGCATCAATATCAAATTCAAGATACACTAAAAACAATCCAAAACAGAGCGTTGGAATGGAGAATATTTGAAACCAAAATGAGGTAGAACATAGTGTAGTAAATTACTATTTATTCAGTGGGAAAAGGATTGAATCCGCTGCGCACCATTTCCTCCAGTGGCAGGAATAAAGGTTCCGGAAGCTTATCCCACTCATACCAATCCCAACCGTCGCACTTCTCGGGCTCAAGATTTTGCGGCACTTGACTGGTATCGGCCAAAACAGCTCGCAGATAGATAGTAACGTAATGTGCTGGTTTCGGTATCTCCCTGAAGATTGTGTTGGTGACTGTTAGGTACTCTGGTTTCTCAATGTCCAGTCCAGTTTCCTCCTTCAACTCTCTGGCGGCACATTCCTCGAAGCTCTCCCCTACAAACAAACAGATCAAAATCAGAGCGCTACCGGTGCTCCCCGCTGTAGGCACACCTAGGCTTTTCTTTCAGGCGCAAGGGGTACAGCTCATTAATTGAGGTGCGTAGAGAGAGATTCACCTACCAAACTCGAGGTGGCCACCGGGGAGAGCATAGGTGGAGTGGCCGATGGTGCCCCGACGCCGCCCTAACAGCACTGATTTCCCCTTTAGGAGGATCAACACCACCCCGACTCTTGGAGCCGGCTTCGGTTCCGCTACCACCACATTATTTTCCATTCCTTTTGAACCTTGAATTACCCTTCTCCCTCTGCTCCCGGCGCTGCAGTTTACCCCGATTGAAGCACGGCTAAAAGAGTAAAGATGCTCTTCAAGTATTTTATATTTCACCCTCGTAGACCATGGCAACGACGACGTTCTTTCCTTTTGACTCTTTGTATTCCCGCCAGCAGTGAGACACACTAACTTGTGCAAATAATTTGTTGTACCCGTCGGACAAATTAAATTGTGCCACGTCACAAACTTTTACGGGTAAGACATCGTCTGGGGATGTTGCTTGCTGTAATTGGTATTCTTGCACTTCGTGCAGTGATGACTAGATTGGGAGAGACCAAAAGCTATGCCTGCTTCCTGCAAATATAACATAATGTTTTCAAACAACTTAATAGTTATCATATATGAAAATAGATAAATTAAACAATCATACAGTATTTTGTTTGATTCTGATAATTATTTGTGTAATTATAATATAATTTGTAATTGTGTTGATACTTGTTATTATGTTAATAATTTTTTAAATCAAAACTTATAAATCCTTAAAAAAATTTAAATTTTAATTGTTAGTAATGATTTACTTCTACACTTCTATTTTATATTAATTTACAAGTTTCCATACCGATTAAAAATTTAGAGCAGCACCGAGCTCTTTGGGCCAAGTGACAATAGCCACACATGGTGCATTCCTCCCTCCCACAGGGCTGGGGTTCGAACCCAACCCATTGTAAAATCTGTTCAAAAAAAAAAAAAAATTTAGAGCATAACATTACTAGTACTCATTTCCTCTAAATAATGGTTTGTGCTACACCATTTCCCCCAATGAGCTACTGCTAATCCTGAAGCAGATCATTCTCTTCTAAATCTGATTACACATTACTGAACCTCTATAAAAAATTCAAGCAGAAAAAATTCAGACCATTATTACAGTAAAAAGGAGCAATGCAAAGAAGAGAATGCATAGACTCAGATACTGGGGTTTTACCTGGATGAATTAGACAGATTAACCACTGAAAAAGTGAATGGGAAGTTATTTTGACTCACAATGGAAAAGAAATGGTTTCATGTTCGATAATCACTGTCAAGCAGAATGACCAGAAATTAAAATATTTTAATTATTATTATTCTAAATTTATTAAAAATAT
>BPVZ01000174.1:0-14609 GCA_020521535.1 Rubroshorea leprosula | reverse complement strand
TATTTTTTTCTTAATTTAAATGTTTGTAATTGAAATTATAAAGTATTTAATGTTAATGAATCATAATATTTTAATTATATTTAGATATATATAATTTTATTTGTGTATAATAAAATTAACGAAAAATAATTATAAGGAATGAAATAAGGTTAACTCGCGGGTTAACCCGTAACCCGTTAGGGTCGGGTTAGGGTTGGATGTTTCCAACCCACAACCCGTTTATAACCCAACCCGTCTAACCCGTTACCCGAGTTGACCCGACCCTAACCCGACCCAACCCGCCCGTTTGCTAGGTCTAGTTGAGTCAAACGGGTAACGAGTCAAAATGGGTTTGATTAAAACGGGTAATAGGTCAATGAAGGTAGATCTTAACTGGCTCATCACGGGTCACGGGTCACGGGTCACGGGTCAACTCGCGAGTTAACCCAATTAAATTTTTTTCTCTCTATAATTTGTACCTATTATCATTTAAAGAAAATTATTCAAAAGATTTAAAAAAGAAATTCAATATCTTATAAAAATATTTTTTTTATTAATTTAATAAATACATATTTATATTTCCTCAGAATCACCTTTTTTATTTCCCTTTAAAAAACAGCACTAATCAAATTCAAGAACACAACACTTATAAATCTCAATAGCAAAAAAAAAAAAGAAAAAAGCAATAGTAGCATGACAACCAAAAAACACAAAACCCATTGGAACATATTTGTTTTGGTCATTGCTTTCAAAGAATAATCAATTGAATGCATCTAAGTAAGTAAAGGAGAAAATCAAGTAAAATTTTTACTTGAAATGGAAAGAAAACTAAAAAGCATAAATAAGTAAACAACTTACCTTGAAGTATTTAGAGAGAAAAGTTGGTGACAAAAAGAGCACTTACCGGACTCATAGGAGAAAAAAAGAAAAGGCTGAGTAGACGTAACGGTGACTCGATAAGACTAAGATTTAAGTCTGAAATAATGTTAAAAACTAAAGAGAAAAGGTGGAGTCGAAGCTTGAGAGTCAAAAGCTGTATGAACTATGAAGGTTGAAGAATATGAGAAGAGTTTGAAGTTTGAAGAGTTAGAGTTTTCGAGAGTATTAGGGCAAGCAATAATAGGAAAGGTTGGAAGATGAGTTATGAGTGGAGTGGAATTATTTTTACTCCTAGAAGATGATGAGTCAAGAGAATCAATTAGTTAATTAGGGAATATTAGTTAATTAGGGAATATTAGTTAATTATTAGAGGTTTAGGTGGGATTGGGAATTCGAAAACAAAATAAATAAATAATAAATTAAAAAAATTTATATTTTTAAACGGGTAAACGGGTCAAACCCGTTAACCCAATGGGTCAACCTGTTATTGATCAGTGACCCGTTGAGTTCTCTTAATGGGTCATTGACGGGTCACCGGTCACAAATATATGACCCTAACCCGTTTTAAACGAGCGGGTAATGAACGGGTTAACGGGTTGGGTAAAAAATTGCCAAATCTAGATAGCAGCCTCTCATCTCTGGTAGTCATGATCATGGGAGTTGGCACCAATTGATCTTCCCAAAATTAAATCATTCAATTAAGACATTTAATGTGTTTTCAAGTTAGTTTAATACATTTAAGAAAATACTTGCATTAAATCATATTTCAAAACAAATACTTCTTTGAGTAATTTTAAGGATATATTCTTGCATTAGTTAATACATTTAAAAAAATTAATTTTTTTTTTGTTGATCTTAAAATTTAAACCTTAAATTGGATATATAAAATAACACTTACTTAATGGTAAATATCTAACTCTAGATGTTTTATTTCTCATTTTATTATCATTATTATTTTTAAACAAACCAAGTGATTCAATATATCTTGTGAGAAGAGATGGAGGGCAAGCATCACATGATCGAACCCTTAAATACTCAAGTTAGGCCACTTGAACTATAGGCGTTCCTCTATTTCTCGTTTTATATTTTGCCCTTTTTATGAATTTAATATTTTTTGAACCATTTTATTAATTTAATATAAACCTAGATAATTATATTATGATCATGATTCATGATAGAAGGGAAGGTTTATAATTTTATATGATAAAAAATCGCAAGAACTGGTGCCACCAAAACTTGTTTTCTTTGAAATAGCATTTTTCTGCGTTTGAGATTAGGTTACACTCATTCATCAAGAAATCTAATTATGATAAGAAATAATTAAAACTGAAAATTATAATAATTAATCAATGATAATTATCATAGATGCGACTGAATGACTATACAATTTTCAACCTGCCAAACACATTGAAAATATCTGGAAATTGAGTTAAGGAAGCAATTACACAAGTGTTTTCCCAAAGGGAAAGGGTCGTGCTGTTGTAGCAAAGTTGGCCGGAAATGAGTTTGTAGATTAGATGTGTATTTTTTCCAGGCTATTTTTATGAATCCCACTCCACATGACATGGTACCTCTGCGGACGGAGCCAGGAATTGTTGTTATGGGGGGGCATTTTTTTTTAGTAAAGAAAGTTTATGATAAGAAAAAGTCACAAAATCTAAGATTAAGCTAACCATATATTATAATGGATACTTACAGTGATATTTAAATCGAATATCAATAACTTAAATATTATCAACCCTAAAAATAAACTATAGATGGGTTAGAATCTCATCAACTGAACAATTCATGAATAGAAAGAGTAGAATTTTTAAATCACTACTTAATATACTATATTTTACAAGGTTTTTTTTAGAGTATAAATTAATATATAATATTTGATATGTCTAAAAGATTTCTAGATTCAAATATAAATTAAATAAGCTTGAACAAAGATTAAATGTTTAAAAATAATCCTTCAAACTATTATCAAAGAAACAACTATTGAAAATAAATAGGATAATACTGTAAACATCATAATTTTATTAATCTTCATTTTTTTTCTCATCATTTATAGCATCTCCATTTTCTAATCTTCCTAATTGTCACCAAAAGTACGCAAATTAATCATGACCTAGGGTTCCCAATATATCAATGAACAGGAAAATGAAAAGAAGAAGAAGAAGAATTATTAATTTTAAGGATAAAAATGATTAAAAATGGATCAAATTTACTTTAATTACAAACTTGAAAGTCCACAAACTAATTTTTCTTCTCCAAAGCCAGGGGGGGGCCACCGCCACCCCTGGTCATAACGTGTCTCCGCCACTGCCTCTTTCAGAATTTGCAGGAAAATCCCACTTTTATTTTCATGGAAAATCTCAATTGTTGACCCCAAAGAAGGAAAAGAAAAAATAAATTTTAACAAAAAAAAAAAGAAAAAAGAAACTTCTTTCCCAAGGAAACAAAAAAAAAAAAGAAAAAACCAGTAACATATTGCAAAATAGAAATTATTTGATAGGAAACAAGTTCTTAATATTAAAAAACTTATTTTTTATTTAATAATTTTAATTATACAATTTAAATTACATAATAATTTTTTATTATAATTTAAATATCTTTTTTTAATTAATTTAAATGGTTAATTACTAATTTTAAATCTCTATATCAAACACTATCTATATTAAAAGTTTAAGTTTATATACCAAATATTAGCATATATCTAATTAGTCAAGCGCCAAATATTATTTTTCAATATTTATCAAAATAAAAAAAAATTTTAAGTCAAAACTATAAATACAATTTAATCCATAAATTTATTAAAATATAATATTTTAAATAAAATTCTTTTTTATGTTAATTTGTCAATAATATTTTAATGTTGAGCACTTGTCCTCCAAGAAAAGTACGAAACATTTGTCAGAAATTCATAGTTGAATTTTCTTTAGCGTACATTTCACTCCCCTCCTTCCCTATATTAATTTCCTTCCATTTGCAATTTTGCATCCATCCGCCCCGCTTTTATCCTTCTTCATGCAGTATAAAACCCCATCTCAATCAGTAAAGACACATTAAATCTTCCCCTGTACTCTCTAAATCCCTCCCAAGTCCCAATAGCCAAACCGAACTTATTGAAAATCTCTTCCCCTGCTGAAACCATGGCTCCCAATTCCTCCTCTTCTTCTAAATTCAAGCAAAGTTCGTGGAACTTTGGGGTTCTGTTCATAATCTTGCTTCTTGCTTCTCCAAGTTGTGCTACAAGACCAGGCGTAACGATGAACTTGGGCGATGAAGTCTTCATCAATCTCGAGAGCATAGGGGCGCATAAAACAGAGCAGAAGACGAGCTTTGAATATAGAGGGCACTTCTTCAACTTCTTCCCCAAGGGGGACCCTATTCCCCCTTCTGGTCCTTCCAAAAGGCACAACGAAGAGTCTGATTCAGTACCTCCAAATTGAGGACCAAATCCTCTCTCTTCGTAGCTTCCTCAATTCTTTCCTCTTTTTTTTTTTGGTGTGTTTTTAGTGATCGAATGATTACAAGAAGAAACTGATCATGTTTTTCTTTTCTTTGGGATTGAGACTCTTAGTTATAATGTATATAAATTAGAAAGATTTCTTTTACATTTAGTTTTCATTTCAATAAGATCAGAAAGTTATATACCCCAGAATTATAGGTGATTAAGCTTTTGTTGATGTTATTATTACCAACTTATGTATATACATTACTGTAATAGGAAATTGCATATTTGTGAATCAAATTGTGATGATCTTTTTTTCTTGCAACCAATCTAGGAATTGTGATGATTTACCTATTCCATCTTTCTTTTTCATGTTTTTACTTTAGATCATTAAGAAAAAGCAAGGATTTACGTCTGCTTTGATTAGTCATAAATGTCATTCAACATCAACTGTTTTAGGGTAGACTCTACTGTCACCTTTGGCCCACTTCTCATTGTATCTTCCGTCCAAACATCAAATCCCTGTATCTTCACAAACATCTCATTCACGAAATGAGTTTTTGGTTTTTACCATATAATCACCAGTTTGAAGAACTATCAAAATCATCTTTGTGATGGGTTTATTACAACATCGATTTGATTTTGCAGAGTGCTCTGTTTTACTCTGTTCCTGAAACAGAGTCTCTTTTTTTTTGCTAATTTTACAAAGCTCTGTCATCGAAACCAAAAAGGGAAAAGTGAAATGGTGAGAATGGAAAAGGGTCTTTAAAATTAAAGTGATGTAGTGGGAAGAGGCTGGTTTCAACTCACAATTCTCAATTACATTTTCACTCATTTGGCATATATGCGTCACCTTGACGACCTAAATTTATTTTTTAATTGACCATCTAACTTTAACATTAGTAAAGATGGAAATTTGCTAATAAAATAACAGTACGGAATGCCTCCTTTCACAGCCTCATCTTACTTTAAGGAACATGTGAGGTATTAAGATTGTGATGGCACCCTGGCTTGAATTAATAAGTTTAGTTCTCAATGCTATGTCGAGGATTAAAAAGTAAATTTTTATGAATTTTTTTAATATAAACATAAATGACTTATCTTGTTTTTATCAAAAATGGTGAATTACTCGTGTATAAAACTAAACAAAAATACAGCAACTCATGTGGGAAATGGAATTTTATTAATGTCCAAGCCACATTGAATCCATTTCCTTTGAACAATTCTTGGGTAAGGACGTCTCTGACTCTGAGAATGTCTTTAATTTGACTTTGTGGAGGGTTGAATCTCTTTTGATGGGTGGTGGGTCCAAATCTCCAAGTGCATGGATATTGCATCAGGTCAAGTTAACCATGTCAATGCCATAACGGAATGTACTAGGACATTTTCAACTTCTTAGACTAAGACAAAGTCAAATTTTGCCTAAAGCCAATTCTTTTATTAATTTCCTTTTCTTGTCCATACCAGCTTTTTGTATGCTGGTAGGCCTACTGATTACTGAACCTGCCCTCATTGTGACGATTGACCACATGAATATCATATACCCCAATTTTTTCCCTTTTGATATATTAAAAGAAATAAAAATTAAGATGCCTTTATTTATATTAAAAATATTAATATATTTACTAGTCACATAATGACAAATAAAATTTCGATAGAACTTATATTAAATTAGAACGCCCTGAGAGAGAAAATCTCCTACTTACTAACATTCAAGAAACATCATCAATGAAAATTCTCTATTGGGCAATGGTGTAATGTGTAATTACACTAGAAGTGTGAGCTTTTTCGTGAATCCCAAAACTTAACAATCTGGAAAAGTATTGTATATTTTCGACGGTAGATAGTTTGTACTGCTAGAAAGTAATATTGTCCCATGGAAGTAAAGGACTTCGTCAAAGCCAACTAACTATCTATAGTAATCACATGTGAAGTTTTGTCCTAAAGTTTGCTTGGATTCTACCCATCATTTTTCTTTCATTTAATTAAATGGTGAAGGGTAGTTGGGTTAGTAGCCTTTTGGTTCATAATCATATAAAACCACCTTGGTAAACATAATCAAATACTAATGCCAACTATCTAAGGGGATTTTGATTGCCCAAGATTTTCACAAATCTTGAGGTGTGACCCACTAATATCCAGAACTCACTATCTTAACCAAGTGAAAAGGCCAGCATGCACGAGGTGAAAAGGCCATATATAGTTAAATTTCTTTGTTTTGACATACATATTTTTTGGAAAAAGGTCTCTACGCATAAATTAGACTCTTAATATGTCCAAATGCTTTGTGTTTGTATTGTTGAATTTGACTCCTCCTAGGAATATTTTACCATGCATATTGAACTGTTAGTTGAATTGATAAATTTATATTGACATCTAATTTGGAATTAGGTAGGTAGTATTTTTTTTTTATACTAACTCTTAATATTCAAAAATTACATTGGCTTTTATTAATGCAGAATCAAATAAGATTAAATCTTATAAGTGAGAAAACTCCCACTTAACCTGTTTCTTCATTTATATGATTTAAATTTGAGATTTTATTTTAAAAAAATCAAACTCCTTGCACTTAGATTAATGAGTTATTAGTATTAGTTAGAAAAACGGATGATGAAATCATGCATGCAATAATGGTCTTACTTTTACAGTAATTTTCTCACTTAACTTCTCTACTATTAAAAGAAATATGCTACTTGGCATTTGATTTTTTTTTTTTTGGGAATAAAGGATAATCGAGTTTTTGAATTAAAATCTGTATATATGTATTTTTTTGGTAGAATGGGTGGTATCATTTCAGGTTACCTAAAGCTTTGTTTGGAATTGTTTTACAGCACTTTAACTTTTGTTTTTTTTTTTTTTTTTTTTTTTTTTTTCAAAATATGTTGTTTGGATCCTACTGTATGATTGAGAAAATAGAGAAAATAAGACTGGAAAAAGAGCGATTAATAATAAAATTAGATTCAAATCAAGGCAAATGGCCATTTATCCTTTTATCAATGTTTCGAGTGTTTTCTTTTCTTTTGGACTCGATTCATTATTATTTTTTTTCCTGTATTTTGCCAGCAAGGAACAGAGGTATAAGATTTTGAGAATGATTTTTTAAAACTCTTTTCATGTTTCAGAGTGCTTGCAATATGCGGCAGGCTGGGATAGAGGATACAGCAGAGCTGCTAGAGAAACAGCTGATTACAGAGATATCAAACATGACATTAGAGGAAGCTTTGACACTGGCTCGGGCATTCAGTCATTATCTCAATTTGATGGGAATTGCTGAAACTCATCACCGGTGATGGTTCTGCTTATCAGTTTACTGTCTAAAGAAATATGTATTATATATATATATATATATTTTCTGGCTTAAGTGGTATTACTTGATAATGATGCAGGGTTCGTAAGGTACGAAGTGTTACACATCTGTCAAAATCTTGTGATGACATTTTCAGCCAGTTGGTGCAGGGTGGAGTTTCTCCAGATGACCTCTACAGCACTGTTTGCAACCAGGTCTCTTTTTCATCACTGATTTTATTACTGATTTTCTTTAATTCTTTATAAATTTTCTAAACTAAAAGTTATTAATTAGGAAAATGAAGGGAGTATTTGCAAATCCCTCAGCTTTTTAATAATAATCATGGTGTTCAGTGATGTTATGTAGAACTTCTCTTACATGCTCAAATAAAATTAGAAATGAAGAACTTTTTTACATTCTACTTTTCTATCCAGCGACATGGAGAGTAACATACTTGCATGTCAAACAGCTATGCAGTTTTCAAATTTGTGTTCTTAACTGCTAATTCATTTTTGCTGCAGGAGGTTGAGATTGTTCTTACTGCACATCCCACCCAAATTAACCGTCGTACCTTACAATATAAACACATAAGAATAGCTGTACGTTTTTTATGGCTATTCTGAAATAGTGATATTGTTATTTAAATGTTGAGTTAGAACTATGTAATGAAAATGAGCCACACCTTCCTTGCAGCATTTGTTAGACTATAATGACCGACCTGATCTTGGTCATGAAGATCGAGAAATGCTAATAGAAGATCTGGTATCCACACTGCATCTTTTCCTTAATTTCTTGCCCCTCTCCTTGTGTCTTTATTTTCATCTTATTCTTGTGTGTGTCTGTGTGTGGTGTGTTTGAAGGGAATGTCAAGTCTCTGTGTGGTTATACAAAGAAAAATTATCTCATGTTTCTTAATTGAAGTTCATTTTGGCTTTTCAGGTGAGAGAGATAACATCTATATGGCAGACAGATGAACTAAGACGCCATAAGCCTACACCGGTAGATGAAGCTAGGGCTGGTACATTGCATCACTTCTACATATACTAAATGCATTTTATCTTTTAGAAAATTACTATTTCGCGCCTACAAGTAATGGAAATTTTTTTGTTATCAGGCTTGAACATTGTAGAGCAGTCCCTTTGGAAAGCTGTACCTCATTACTTACGACGAGTTAGCAATGCTCTAAAGAAAGTATGATGTTAATTTGTGGTTGTAAGCTATGGAAGACGCATGCTTTTCTTTCTCAGTCTAATAAGAAATTTTTTTTTATTTTCTTTCCAGCATACAGGAAAGCCACTTCCACTCACATGCACTCCCATAAAATTTGGATCTTGGATGGGGGGTGATAGAGATGGAAATCCAAATGTCACAGCAAAGGTAGGGATTATAGCATCCTCTTGTATCAGCATTTAGTAACAATCCTCCTAAATAGTTTAGCTAATTTCTGACATTCAAAATCTTTGACCTTGTAATTCTTTTTTTTTTAATTCTCAAATCATGTTTAATCTGGAATTTTATTATTTATTTTATTTTCTTCAGATCAAATTAAACTCACAGAGACATATTTAGGATTGTAGCATGCATGTGAACGAAGTTTTAATGGTGTTATCACACTGCTTCCTTCAAAACTGTTTTATGCTATTTAGTAGTTGCATTTTTGTTTTCGTAGGTGCTCCTTGGAGCCCTGGCTTTGTGGTTTTTCTAGATTGGCACCAATACTTTGATTTCACAATTTTGCACTCCATTTTATCACATGGGTCCTCTTTTCTCTTTGTCACAGGTGACGAAAGATGTCTCTCTTTTATCTAGGTGGATGGCCATTGATCTTTATATCCGGGAGATTGATGGCCTCAGATTTGAACTGTCCATGAATCAATGCAGTGATAGGTTGTCTAGATTGGCACACGAAATTCTTGAAACAGGTTTGAACCATATTGCTTGTTCAAATTATTTTTGACTAAATTGATTACTGTGTTATTATTTTGTTTTAACGTCATCTCATGCTGATTTAGAATTGGCTGATTTTATAGACTTTGGTGACCAGGAAATGCCGGGAGTATGGATCATTTTGTGCCTAATGGCCAAAAGTTTCAGTTTGGCATCCTCACTTCAATACTAACTTCAAAGTTCAATATATAAAACCCATGCCCATATTAATATGATGATAATTAATTTTTGATTCTCAGTAGGTGATGAAAGTGATTTGTTAGCACATTGAGAAATGGAGATTGTTAGGATCTTATCTTTAGGAAACTGTTAAGCCACTACAGATTTTTAACTGTGTTTTGTATCTAGTTGTTTATGCTGAAGACGGTGATGAATTTCATGAGTGGTTGGACCATTATGAGTTGTGAAAACTTCATAATTTGGAGGATAATTCCACCTTGCTTTATAGAGGGAGAGAAAATATAGAGCTATAGATGGCTTGGAATCTTTGGTAAATTGGAATGCATTTTTAACCTTAGGCTTTTCAAAGTCTCCCTGTCTTGTTTCTCTGTATAACACTGCTTTGCTGTAATAACAGTCTACATTTATATAAACTTTCATGAGTTAGGTGCAATTTTAAGATATAAAATCTTTCTGCATCGAAGGATGTATAAACTTTCTTGATTTTTCTGAATCTTCAATTTCTCTGCTGCTTGTAAGATTTAACCGTAAGTCAAATTCTGTACAGAAACCTCATCACATGATCGGCACGACGGTAGGAATCAACCTTTCAGTCGAAATCAACTGAAGTTTCATGGCCATCAGGCTTCATCCCTTCCTACCCAACTTCCACCTAGAGCAGATCTACCTGCCTGCACTGGTAAAAAAAAAAAAAGGAAGATTTTGGTCTTTATTGTAAAAAGATACATTATTTAATCATTCGTCTATTCCTTTCAAAAGTCTCTTTTCTTTTCTACTTATTATCATATTTGAAAGTTTGAGGGTGAATTTGCCAAAATGCCTTAGCTATTATAACTTTTCATTTTTACATGCGAAATACATACTTATGTGTGACCAATCATGGGAATATCAACTAGCACTTTGTTGCTGATAGTTCTATCTGACTTTTTTTTGTTGTCATAGATTGCAATGATGGTGAATCTCAGTATCCCAAACTAGAACTTCCTAGGACTGATTACATGCCCTTGAGTCGCAAGGTGAAAGCGGTTCTGGAGCTTGATGTTCCACCTTTAATTTCTTTTGGATACTCAGATGCTTCTTTTCTATTGCATTGTGGCAAACAGTTTCTCAGTCTGTCTTTAATTTTCAATCTAACTTCAATTTTTTTAGGACGGCAAGGGATCTTTGAATTCGGAAACTTCATTCCAAAATTCCAGTGAAAATGTAAGCAAATCATTTTCCAATGGAACTCCTGTTAATGGCCCACAGCTAGCCACAGGGCATAGGGGGTCTTTCTCATCTAATCAACTGCTTGCTCAGAGGAAACTATTTGCAGAATCTCAGATAGGAAGGTCAAGCTTCCATAAGCTTCTTGAGCCAAGCTTGTCTGAGCGTCCTGGAATTGCTCCTTATCGAATTGTCCTTGGCAATGTGAAAGAAAAGGTATTGTTTCTGTCATTCATGTTTCTATAGTTGACATATATGTAATTTGATAGCTGGGTTAAAAAGCCATCGGACGCTGGTTTGGCTGAAGAAACACCTATATTTCTGGCTAACACTATGGCCCTTTTTAGATAATTGTCTTTGTAGGTTTAGTCTGATTTAATGTTAGTCCTGTCCTGTTGACTTCAATCCCCAAAAGGAAGGTTTATTTTCACATGAATGACAATGGACATTTTGGAAGGTGGGAAATTACATCATATGTTGGCACGTTTGTCTTTTCACCATATCTGTGAGTTTTTAGTAAATAATGCTGGGGCAACTTGAATTTGGATAAATTAAGACTTGGAAATTGAATTGCTGCCGGTTCATTCTCTGTGTCAGATGAAGTGAAAGGCCAAAGTCAAAACCGTTTGGTTTGTAAACAACTGTTTGTCCTCCCTTGCCCTTTTTCTTAAATAACGTGATAATTTACAGGCCTTAAGGCACACATTAATTCAATTTCTCTAATCAAGAGCCTATATAATAGTTTAGTGAGAATTGGGCTAATGATAACTATATCTAAAAGAGCTTGCTTCATTTGTAAAAATGTTCTGGGAGAGATGATATCTGATAGTATTACCCTAAGGATGCCTTTAGCTTTTAAAGAATTCAAAGCAACTATATTGGAGAATTAAAATGAAAATAGACCAAGGCAGTTAAAAATTTCAACATATAAGCGTAATTGGTATCAATATTTTAAGATAGAAAATGGCTGGCCCAGGGTAGCTGCCTGAGGAACACTAATCTGGAAAAACCAAAATTTTGTTACGGGGAAAAAACTGAAATTAACATTAACTATCATGCTTTGAGTGAGTACACTTTTAAGCTTCTGAACTTCAAATTGATACTGGAGACACATGACAAAGTGGTGAGAGGATGGATTTATATTTCTTATAAATATAGGATGATATTGACTAATTAGAAAAAAGGGCATTTGATTGAAATGAAGCCAATGTCATTTTCGGTCTTTTGGATTTATTGTCTTCTTATTGAAATACCATCTTTTGGTCAACTACTTGCTATCATTAATATATTTTCTTTGCACAGTAACATAGAAAATTTGTGTTTGGTGACTTGTGATGTCAGCTTATGAAGACACGAAGACGACTGGAGCTTTTTCTTGAGGATCTTCCTTGTGAATGTGATCCTTGGGATTGCTATGAAACAATGGATCAACTTCTAGAACCACTGCTTATATGCTATGAGTCATTGGTAATGCTTCCACTTATGCTGATGACCTGCAAACAGAAAAAGAAATCCTATGGTGCCATAATCTAATACTGAACTATAGTAATCTTTTCTTTTTGAAGCAATCATGTGGTGCCAGTGTTTTAGCTGATGGTAGGCTTGCTGACCTGATCCGCAGAGTTGCTACCTTTGGGATGGTGTTAATGAAGCTTGACTTGCGACAGGTCCTTTTGTTTTGGCTTATATTCGGCAACAAACCACTGCTATGTGTTTTAACTTTGAATTTTTATACGTACCAGGAATCTGGTAGGCATGCTGAGACACTAGATGCAATTACCCGATATTTGGATATGGGAACTTATAGTGAATGGGATGAAGAGAAGAAACTTGAATTTTTAACAAGAGAGCTGAGAGGGAAGCGACCACTAGTTCCTCCTTCTATAGAGGTAATGTGTTTGAAAAGTTTTAAAGTTGCAAGTAACTGAACATCAACATCTTTTTGTATCTATAAATTGAATTCTTCATTAATAAGAATAAAACAGCTATTGGTTTTGGTCTGTTTATCTTTTCATTGTTTTTAACAGGGACTCATACATTTGAGTTCAAATTTCCAAAACTTGAGTGGGTCAATATCCACCACAAATTACTCTTTTTCTGAGAAATAGCACAAGTGCACAACACAATCATCTTATGTGGTTATAGTTAATTACACAAAATTAGTTTCTTTTTTATTCTGGGAAAATCAAAGGTGAAAGGGTAGATAATAAGCAGTGTGAAGATTCACTATTGTAAATTGGACAGGACAATGTCGAACCATTTATTTCATGTTCAGTGTTGTGGTTATAATTGAAATTGCTATCTAAGTCTGCATTTGATTTCCTGGACAAAAGGTTTAAATTTGTGATGTCTTAGAGAAGGGGCTTGCAAGTGTCCACTTGCATGACTGATGCTTTTGGTTGCTGGTATGATTATACTTGCATTTATTAAAGAATTACAAACATAGAATGTGTATCTAATTGGTAACACATCATGTAGTTGAATTGGGAAGGTGGTATCCTCATTCCAACAGCATTGCAACCAAATGGCATAACAATGGCTTCCCATATTTTTATTCACCTTTTTCTTTTCTTGGCTCAACTTACTATTTTTCAGGTTGCTCCTGATGTTAAAGAAGTCTTAGATACCTTCCGAGTTGCTGCTGAGCTGGGAAGCGATTCTCTTGGAGCTTATGTGATTTCTATGGCATCCAATGTATGACTACTTGAACTACTTTGCCTTTTCCAAATATTTTCAACCTGTGCAATTGAAAGTAGAACTTCCTTTTCTTTCCTTATTTGGTGTGTGTGCATGCCATGACGTTTCTTTGTTGGTTGGGGCTGTAGAGGGGGAAGGGGGAAGAGGATTTTGCATGTTGTTTATGAACTAAAAGAAGAGAATTGATGTAATGTTAACTTTTGTTGCTTATTGCAGGCAAGTGACGTCCTTGCTGTGGAGCTCCTGCAGAAAGATGCCCGACTTGCTGTTAGTGGGGAGTTGGGTAGACCATGTCCCGGTAGAATGTAAGTTTTGTACCTCTTAGACGCTGGTATTGCTCTCTAAGTTTTATATTCTTAGATTCTTATATGTATAATAGTACAAGATAATCAAAGAAATCCGCTTTGTTTAGTGTTTATTATTTATCATCATGCCTTTTCTGGATTTGAAATTTTATTATTGCGTTTACTGGGTTCCAACTTTTGTTTTTAGCAGAAGTTAGTCTTCTCTCATCTTATGATCTATTAAATCACACTACATAACATGTATATATATTTACTGGATGAAATGTATAAAGCATCAAAAATGGAGATTACAATTGGCACTTGTGTCATAACATTGATATAATTCAGTCCAATGTTAAAAAGGTTGCATGTCCCTGACAAACTCATATTACATTTTATATTGCACCTTTGAACTCTTATGTCATCACTAGATTTAATTATCTTTCGAGTAGGCTGCGGGTGGTTCCTCTGTTTGAAACTGTCAAGGACCTTAGAGGTGCTGGTTCAGTGATCAGGAAATTGTTATCAATTGATTGGTACCGGGAGCATGTTATAAAGAACCATAATGGGCATCAAGAGGTTTGAAGCAATTTTCCAATCAACTTCTATGCAGTTTTAAACTTTTAATACCTCTTGTATACTTACGATGTTATCATAAACAGGTGATGGTTGGATATTCTGATTCTGGTAAAGATGCTGGACGCTTCACTGC
>BPVZ01000173.1:489922-500660 GCA_020521535.1 Rubroshorea leprosula | reverse complement strand
AACCAGATCCATTAATTATTTTGATGTTATTCTAAATGAAATAATCTTTGATGCTATCAACTTTTACCTAGATTTTAATGTTTGTTTAACAAAAAGACAAAAAATTAGTGTTTGGAAAGATAGGGTACAGTCATCAAAGAAGATTATTTTCATATCTATGTTTGACCTCTGCTACTTAACTAGATTTGATTTGATTTTTTTTTTTTTTAATATTTTGATATATATTGTATGGTCTATCTGGTGCTTGCCAAAACCCTCATCCTTTTTATGGTTAATGCATTCTTGTCTTTTCTAATCTTGCCCTCTCTTACAGTACTTGCCTCCTAAGTTTGCTGCTACAGTATCAGAATTGATTGATCAAGAAACAATTCTTGAGGATTCAAACGGATGTCAAAGGAAAATAAAAATTTCAAAACTTAATGGTTCCTTAGCTTTTGATCTGAATTGGGATCTTTTTTCAGTGGACCATGGGCTAAAAGTTGGAGACTTTTTGGTCTTCCATTACATTAAGAGATCACACTTTCTTGTTAAGATCTATGATAAAACTGGTTGTGAAAAATTGGATTTTCCATATAGAAGAAATCAACTTAAACGAGCTCGGGTTGATGGACATTATAACACTAAAGTTGGTCCTTGCAATTCCATTGGAAAAGGTTTGGTGAAAAATTACAGTTTGATTGTTCCTGAATCAGATGTAGGTTTAAATTGGGGCCAGTTAGAGATGAATGATATGCAGAAGGTACACATGGTAAGAGAATGTGTGTCAAATGTTGGTATTGGCAATGAAGAACCTGTTCCTGCTTTTGGAGAAAAATTTGCTGAAGAGCCATTGTGTTTGACTAACAGAGTCTTGGGAGCAACAAATGGAGAAGACAGAAGAAGTATACTTGACTTGGCTAGCTTTGAAAAGCCTAAGATTGACAACAGTTTTGATAGGAGCAATAAAGTCATCATGGGAGACAGATGTCATGATGATGCTGATGTATATCTGAGATGTGGATCTAAATCTTTCCTAGTTGGTTGTGATCTACTTGCCAAAGAAACAGTGAGCAGAATTTTACCCTCAGATGCTTCTATCTTTGAAGATATGGAGCAGATTAATGATCCTGGACTGATGCACAAAATAGAAACTATTTTTGATAAAGGGTCTTGCAATAATAAGATATCAAGGCAACTTTTAATTGAATCTGTAGAGAAACCTGACAATGGAGGTTACATGTCTGATATGTCAACTGCACTAATGAGGGGATGCTGGGATGCTGAGAAAAGGGAGCAAGCACAATCAGGTTAACTAGTTTCTTTCTATGAATCACATGGTTGGGAAAAATTATCAGGTGTATAAGATAGAAATCATACTTCTTATATCAAGAGCTGTCAGCTGTGAGGTTATGTACCAGAAGTTTGCAGGAGTGTCACAGTTTGAACTTCTTATTGCATACCTGCTTGTGAAGTGTCAAATCTTTCATTGATTTTTATTGTTTCCTTGTGTTCTTGCTGGAGCAGATTTCTGTTTTTGCAAAAGCTTTACTTTTTTGGGTGATTTTATTGCCATTGTTTGATGAATTTTGTTAGGCATATTGCTAAATTAACTAGTACATTGAAGTTGATCAGGTTTCGAGGCAGATATCATTAAAGGGGAGTCTGTTAAAAATAACCCTGTGGAAGTCTTAAAGCAGATGCATACTTCTCTTGTTGACGATTGTCGGGTTGCCCAACTGAAGTTTGCTGGAACTTCAGAAACTTCGGCACTTCCTATCACTAGTGGCATCCAACAATGTCAGTCTCATTTATTACCCATTTGAATTGATGTATTTTCTATTTAGACTGGATTATTGTTTGAGCAAACTTCTTTTATACACAAAAGCTACATTTTCTAATGAATTTCTTTCTTTCTGTGATTGATTGAGATATATGTTGCAACTGATTTCTATGTTGAACTGGTGAAGAGGAAATGATGAGTAAAATTGAGCTATTGGAGATGATATCAGAACTATGCAGTCATAATGAAATAATTCCAGAAATCTGTGGTTTGGCTTTATTTTCACTTCACTTTTTACCTTAAAATTCTGGCTGGTTTCAAAGCTATGATATTTGAGTAATTGATTTTTTTTATACACTAATACCAAACTTGAAAATAATAAAATGCAGGGCAGAAGCAGGTGTTCCGTGAGGAGAACTCTTATCCCAATATCATTGTGAGCGACAATAACCAAGTTGGTGGGATTTTAACAGTTGAACAAACAATGAACGGGATGTTACCCTCAGATGCATCTGACTTTGTAAAGATGAAGCAGATAAATGATGCTAAACTGATGCGCAAAACTGAAATTGTTTCTGATAAAGGGTCTTCCAATAGTTCAATATCAGGCCGACCTTTGAATGAGTCTGCAGAGAAACCTGACAAAGGTTCTCATATGTCAATTGGGCTAAGTGAAGGCTGCTGGAATGTTGAGAAAACAGACAAAGTAAAATCAGGTTAGTTGCTTTCACTTGTTTGCTTCTGCATCTATGGGTCAAATGGTTGCTAGCAGTTGGGTTTATGATATTTTTTATAGTCTCCTTTATGGTAAATCAATACCCCCCAAGAAAATGAAATATGCTAACATTCTGATAGAAAATTATCAGGTGCAATGTAGGAAAAGCATACTTCTTTTAGGTAACAGCTTTTAGGTGATGCCAAGAAAGAAGGTGTCGGAGCTCTGTGAACTTCTAACTGCATGCCTGCATGCTAATTTCTTTGACGTTTGAGTTGCATCATTCTCTTTGTATTCTTACTTGAGGAGATTTCAGTTTCTTGAAAGGTTTACTTTTTGTTTTATTTTTTTGAAATTGTTTGATAAATGTTGTCAACTATATTGCTACAATTTTTTACTATGTTTGGAACAGAGAGAGTGGGAAATACTGGTAAAGGAGAGGCTATTGAAAATGATCCTGTGGCAATGTTGCAGCAGAAGCATATTTCTCTTATTGATGATTGTCAGATTCCCCAGGTGAAGTTTGATGGGATAGGGACAGTTGAAGCTGTTCATTCAATTTCTACAACACCAATTGCAGCAAATATTTCTTGCTTGATGGGAGGGGACAGTCAGTCTTTTCTTGTAAGCTTGTCTTTGTTCTATAATTTCTATTCCCTTTTTATTTGGTGTTGACATTACAACACAAATTATATGACTATATGACTACATTGAATATATGACTATATTGAATTTCATGAGCTGGATCTGATGTCCCTTATTTCGATTGAACCTTTTGGTGTGGTGTCAGTGTAATTCTCCCTTGCATTCCAAATGCTTGCCATCTCTTGCTTTTATTCCCTCTTTTGGATAATTAGTTTAACTGGTCTCGCCTACTTCTGATACTTATGCAGGAGCTGCCAACATACTTGCCAATATGTTTGCCACCATCACCTTCCAAGAGAACAAGAATCATAAGGAAGGTAGTTTTGCTTCGTGATCCAGATATGAGACCATGGCCAGTTCTCTACCATGAGAGATCCAGATTCGGAATATTGTGCAGTGGATGGGAAGCTTTTTGCAAGGCAAATGGCATTCAAGTGGGAGATGAATGTGTGTTCTGTGCTGAGCGTGAATCTGAGGGAATTTATCGAGTCTATATCATCCGAAACCAGATGAAGACCCACGTTTTGCCAAGTTTGATCCTGTAAGGTTCCCTTGTATAAAACATGCTAGATTTGTAAGACTAGAAGCTAGACGCAGTGCATATTGTTTGTATAATATTTGGCCTACTTCAGTTTCTCTCTTACATAGGATTAGCTTAGATCTCTTCAAATTTCATGAAAACTTTTGACAAAAATGGGATGATCAGTGGTCATATATTTTGTATGGGGTAATAGGAAAACGGGAGTTTGAGGGGAGTTTACATTTTGCCAGAACTGCTGTTGTATTGAAGGTAGAAAGTTTCTCCTTAATTAATGCTCTATCTCCCAAGTTAATGAAGAATTCCCAGATTGGAATCATTGTCTTTAAAGGGTTGTTTTTTCTTTCTTTCTTTTTTTTTATTTTTTTTTTATTTTTTTTATTTTTGAGGAAAGTTGAAGCGTATTAGATTAATCAAATAGCAATCATACATTAGATTGGATGCAGCCTAGCTACAAGTACATACCGTTTGGTATAAACAAAATGGAAGAGTGAAGTACAGTCTGTGCCATGCACAAGGGAGGACGGAAGGGGGTCCGAGGGGGAAGTTGACATCCTCAACTTTTGAAAATTTTTAAAATTACTACACTTTAATATTTCTGCCCTTTAAAGTTTTTCAATATTGTATTTATCACATGAAACTTTAAATGGAGGGAAAAAAAACTTATCTTTATTTTGCTTTAATTTCCTTGGGAATTTAATCTAACCAAATGAGAAAAGCATAGGGAAGGGAAGTAGAAGAAAACCCTTCATTTCCTTCAAACCAAACAAGGGGTTAAAGTGGTTTATCACCCTTTTCCTCACTTCCCTCCAAGGATAAAGCTTGACATAATTTAGAGGCAAAAATCATTTTTCCAATTACACGTAAAGTAATATAAAATATAAGATATATAATATACAAGATAAATCTAATAACTAATTATCATCTTTACTTAAATTTATTACAAGTTAAAATAAATGACAATGATGCATACACCTTATAAAAAACACAAAAATGAACTATTGTTCTGGATATAAAATCAGAACCTACAAAGCTCCAAACGAAAAATTGACTGTTCAGAATATAGATCAATGTCTTTTGAATATCTGTACAAAATTTCAACTCAATCGAACAGTAAAATTTCGCAGATCAAGCAAAATAATAAAGTTGCGCACAATTCCAAAACTACAAAAAAACATATCACCAAAAATGAGCTATTGTTCTGGGCACAATATTAGAACCTACAAAACTTCAAACAAAAAACTAACTATTTAGAATGTAGATCAATGTCTCTTGAACAACTAGACAAAATTTCATTTCAATCCAACGGTGAACATTTGCAGTTTGGACAAAATGGCAAAGCTGCGCATGATAACAAAACTGAAAAAATTTCCCTTATTTTCTTTTCCCTTATTTTCTTTTCCCTTTTCTGCCGATTGGCTCTACTCACATATACTCCACTTTCTACTATATCATCTGAAAAACAAACTTGTTTTATGTGTCTAATGGGTTGCAAAATCATGGGTTAAAACAAGGATGATTTTGTGAGAAAACGAACTATTCCTCAAGATACTGGAGACTCAAGATTCTAATTTGGTGCTTGAATGTATTGTTCAGTGGGAACAACGAGAGGGAGAAAGGAAAGGAGAGAGAGACAGAAAGGGCTGGGTGTGTTTGGACAGTTACAAGGGATATGTGTAACGGATTAAGTAATGAAGACTATCATTATGTAATAGAATGTGTAACTTTGTAAGGTATATGTATCATTGTCTTAAAATAAAAGTAATAAGAAAAAATAATGCTTAACTTTTAAAATAATACTCCTCTCTCTTTAAAGATTTAAAATCCTCATTAATTGAACAATGAAATAAAGTTTTCTAAAAATCTCCCTTTCAATGTAAGAGAATTAAATTTTTAGTAAGAAATCCATTCTTCATTTTGTTTAGAAGTCTTCTCTTAACTAAGTTCATTGCTTAAAATGCCTGTTCTATAGTAACTGGGAAGACTAAAAGAGTCAAAACTAAATAAATAAATAAAAATTATGGTTTAAATTACATAATCTAATAGCAAAGATTAAACAAATAAATTTATTTTTTAGATGAATAAAAAATTATTATATGTAGGAGTACAAGGCGTACTCAACCCGTAACATCAAAAAGTCATAGCAAATACAATAATGAATACATTCAGAGACAAAGAAAGCATCCTCAAACTATGGAATCATTCCAAAGACTAAAGTGCTGACTGAGAAACTTCAATGTTAAATCTACCTCTTGGGAATTTCTTGGACACATGTATTAGGGGAATTGCACCAATAGAAAAAAGGAAACATAGTGTTAGTAGATCTTCCCCTTATCCAAGCAAATGTTCTCCTTTGAATTAAGTCAAAAGTTGTATCCTCATCCCATTGTTGTGAGTTGTGTATAATAGAGTTCCTTGTGTACCATATAGACCATGCAACCACCAAGAAAATCAAAAACCAAACTTCATAATTTACCCACTTTTTGATCCCTATACTATGAGCTTCACATAAAAGAGAAATTGTGTTAGGAAGGGTTAGGGATATCTCCCACCAGTTGTAGCATCTCATCCACAGACTTTGGATCTTTGGGCATGTGGCAAACAAGTAGTTGTCATCCTCCAATTCCTTTCTACAAATGCAGCAAAAAGTCTCCTCCTCTTGAAGCTGGATACCTCTTTTTAGGATCCCTGCTTTCGTTGAAAGTCCTTTCAAAATAAGTCGCCACCTGAAGCAGTTGATCTTGGACGGGATCAATTTGCCCCAAAGCTTTCTGCAGATTCTTGGCTCCACTAATCTATTTTGACCAGCCATCAAAGAATAGGCCTTGCACACCGTGTAGCCATTTGCGATATCGAAGCTCCATCTTCTTTGGTCCGGTTGGGATGATAACACTAGCTCTCTTAGGATGATCTCTTTGATCCTCTGTTCTTCGTCCCTTTCCCTGCCAATAAAATCATGTCTCCAAATGTTTTTCCAAATCCAAGAGTCGTTAGAAAATTGCCCCACTTCCATAACTAGTGCGTCTTTGTTGGATGTCAAGTTAAATAATCGAGGGAAGGAAATATTTAGGGGTTCGGTTCCTATCCATTTATCCACCCAGAATTTTACTTTATCTTCCATTCCCACCTTCCAGCCAAAACCTTCTTTTAACACTCTTGAACCGTTACCCCCCTTATCTCATAATTCTACAATATTCCTCCATAGGGTGGACACATTCCTAAGTTGAGTTTGATTGATATCCCACACGGACCCTCCTCCATAAAATTTATCAATAACAACTTTTTTCCATAAGCTACCCTCTTCCTTCCCAAATCTATCCCACCACTTCCCTAGCAACGCAATATTTCTATAGTCAAGATTTGGCACTCCTAGTCCTCCCTCACTTCTGTTCCTACACACTTTCTCCCAACTTAACCAAGCTAATTTACTCTTGTCCTCCGTATAGCCCCATAGGAACTTCCTTTGTAAAGACACTAAATCATGGAGCGCAATTTTTGGAATTCTAAAGATAGACATAAAGTATATAGGGAGGGCAGAGAGAACCGACCTTAGCAACGTAACTCGGCCACCGATCGATAGGCTTTTCGCTTTCCAGACTACCAGCTTTTTGGAAAAATTATCAATGACTGGTTTCCATGCTTTCCTTCTGCACATAATATCCCCAACTGGCATCCCGAGGTACGTAAAGATTAAACAAATAAATTTATAACTGACAAATATTATGATAGTTTAATCAAGTTATACCATTTATTTTTTTTTTAAAAAAAAGGTTATACCATTTATGAACATCTTTTCAAGTAAATCTCGAGTTAATTGGGCCTGGATTTTTACTTATTTACTTTTACTTTTAAGCTAGGTTCTCGACATTGTCACTATACGTTTCAGCAATATATATTACAATATTTTTTTATGGAAAATATTTTATCTATTATACATATTTATATACTAATTATCCTTTCATAAATATGTCTTACCCCTTAAATCCTCCGTCCTTGCTTCTCTTCCCAAATTTTCAAATATTTAGGGTTTTTGGGTTTGAGGGGAGAGGAGGAGAGGAAAAGAAAAGAAAAGAAAAGAAAAAAAATCATATCATGCAATTAAATTAAGATGCCAGCTTAATGTTTAAATTTAGGACAATGATTGGTACACATTATATTTCAATACTCTGTTCAACACCCTTCGGTTTAATAATTAAAAAATCACTATTTTTTAATCTAAAATTAAAAATAGACAAATATAATAATACAATCATGCACATAAAATACAGGAATCGACTAAATTGACTATATTTATATTATATTTGTAATGATTAAACCGAAAAGTGTTGAACCGAATGTTAAACCAGAAGGTGTACCAAACATTTCCCTTAAATTTAATTAGATGAAATTATCTTCCTTTCCTTCATTTTTCTTTAAAACAAATAAAATAAGATGAGCGAAAATCGCCAAACGATCTAAATAACTCAGTAGTTATCTTCTTCCGTTGGAAATAAAAGGTCATAAGTTCAAGTCGTACGGTATGTGGGTGGAGTAAAATAAAGAATGAGAGATGATTATCTCTTATTGTACAGTTAGGATAAAAAAAAGAAGAATAAGCAAAAATCAATACCAAACTTCAAATGAATGTCAAGATACTTTTCAATGATGATTGATGTTTCAAATTAAATACACTAAAGTATGTATTGTCAATAACATAGATAATATGAAAAAAGTATTAACTAAATGTTAAAAAGGACTAAATATCCGAGTGCGGTTGGTTCCTTAATTTATTTATAATATCTTAATATATTAGAAAATTAAGATTGTAAGGCAATCCCTAAATTAAGGTGTATAATATTCTCATTTCATATTCATACCATCCATCCCAAGGGATTCCATCTACAAGTTGCAAAGTTTATGTTTAACCAATATTGTCCCTCTCTCCATTCAAATGTTTTACCTAATCTCTTATTTATTGTTTCCAGGAAGCAGTTACTATTATACTATAGATAAAAACTCAAATTCATATTTTTTTTTATCAACAATTATAGTATTTTTGGATCAGTTTATTTAATTTTTTTATAATTTGGTCAAAAACTAAAAAATTTATGAAAAAGTAATTTTTTATGAACATTTTAAAATCAAATCTTATTCACTAAGATCATAGCGAATAAATTCTATTTCCAAGTTTAGCCATAACTGATCTGTCTCTTATTTTTTTTCCTTAACTCGAGCTCTAATATGTGGATGATTAATTGAAATGATGAATTGGTCATTCCAAACCAAACTAATTTTTATTTTTTCCTCAAGCCTCAAAAGGATAGTGATTAGTATATCCTCTAACTCAATATATTTTATAATATATTTATTAAAAAATTATTATTTTTAAATTTAAATTAAAGACAAGAAAACTATTAATTATAGATTTTAATAACTAAACCAATAAATATTGACATGTGTGTTAAACTAAAGAGTGTATAAATTATTTTTAGCGCTAAAATATATCCACAACATTTAAAGCAAAAATGCACCCAAGGATAGCTTAATTGATTAATAGCTTGAGATTTCAGGATTAAAATTTTAAGTTCAAATCTTAAGTTGAGTGGAGAGAAATTAAAAAAAAAAAAAAAAAGGAAAGAGCAAAAAAAGAAAAGCAAAAAACAAAAAATTTTCAAACCGAGACAATTCCCAATAGAATCCAATAGTTATAAAAGGCACAACTTAGATGCCCTCTTTATTTTACAAGAGAACAAAGGAATAAGGGCCATAAACAAAACCAGATATGCTTCATTATAACATGTCCAACTACTTCCTGATCTCATTTCACTCAGCTCCAGACACCTTCTTCAACTCCAAAACAAATCCGTAAAGCTTTTCATGGTCAGGGAGAGACTTGGACACATTCTCCTTTTGCAGGCACCTCGTAGCCCATGCGATTATCTTGGGACACTCTGCTTCGATGCTGAAGTTGCCACACTTCTCATAGGCATAGAACCACATATGCAGAATGAAACCAAAGCAACATCAACATATCCCAAGTTTGATCCGCCAAAGTAAGTCTTGTCCCCGAGTTCTGCTTCCAACAACTTCAGGCTTTCAATGAGTTCCTTCTTGGCTGCTGCCTGTTCGTCTCCTTTGGTCATCAAAACATTCCACCCAGGAGCATATATCTGTTTCCCATGACAAACTATTTAGAACCCATAATTCTAATGAGTCTGCGATTTTTAATTTTGGCTAAAAGCATGTCAGCGGGGGTTCGAAATTAAAGACCAAACTGCGCTAAATGAATTAAAATGCTTGTTATTAATTCATTAAATGTAGTTTGACCTTTTTCAACTCGAATTGACATTTTTTAGTCAGTTCAGGCCATGAAAAAACACATTTGTTATATCTAATATATAGGTTAAAAGAAAAAAACAATCAAGAATTGGGACGGAAGACAAAGATCAAAGCTTCAATGAAAGAACTAGAAAAACTTAAAGAATAAAGTAAATATACTCTTTTTTTTTTTTTTTTTTTGTAACAAACTGAGTGCACTTAATCAACAAAATTACAGAGTTCATTACTTGTGTAAATAACTCAAAGAGTGACTTAATTGATTAAGAATTTTAGATTTTAAATTAAATATTTTAAATTTAAATTTTGAGTTAAGTAAAAAAAAATTTGAAAAAAAGAAAGTTATTCTGTTACATATAAACCATAATCAGAAGTGTAAAAAAAATCAGTTTGTAAAGAATCCAGCATAGATACCTTCTTGTCAACAAAATCACCCCAGAACTTGGCTTGAGCTCTGGCATAAGGATCAGAGGGCAAGAAAGGAGCATTGCCGTTCCACACCTCATCGATGTACTGGACTTGGATGAGCGACTCGCAGACGGGTTTTCCATTGTGAATGAGCACATGGATCTTCTTGTAAACAGGGTTCATCTGCAGAAGCAAAGGGCTCTTGTTGCTCAGATTCTCCTCCTTGTGCTCGTACTTAATCCCTTTCTCCGCCAGCGCAATCTTCACTCTCATCCCAAATGGACTTGGCCAGAAATTTAACAGAACCACTTCGTCCGCCATTTTCTTAGATCAATTTAAGCTCCAACACAACTGAGAA
>BPVZ01000173.1:428692-447071 GCA_020521535.1 Rubroshorea leprosula | reverse complement strand
CTCCACTTATTGCCAATTGGTTTTAAGTTGGATGCAAACCTTGTGTTGAGCCCACATGCAGGATTTTCAATAGGGGTCCCTTTATCTTATAGACTTTTTCCTAGGAATGTCGCTAGCTAAATTTCCAATGAATACCACAAAAAAGATGGGAGTTGTAATGCATGCTCTCAAATAGTTGATAAATAGAGGGGGAAATATTAAGGTTGCTAATATTTGAAAAATGAAGCCATAGTGAATGGCATCAAAACCTTTCATCAAATCGATTTTGAGGGCACATTTAGGATTGAGATGCTGATTGTGGTAATGTTTCATGATCTCATGGGCGAGAATTACATTCTCCACCATTAGCCTTCCTTCTACATAGGTAAATTGATTTCTATTGATGAAATGTCTCAAGAATTTCATTTTGCAAGAATTTTAGTAATAAATTTGTAGATCATATTGCAACAAGATCTAGGCCTATTCTTTGTCATCTTAGTTGAATTTGAAACTTTAGGGACCAAAGCTACAAGTGTAGAGTTCATTTCCTTTAGAGTCTTCCCACTCTAAAAGAATTCCTAGACAGCCTTTACCTCCATCTCACCTATAACAAGCCAAGTAGCTTTGCAAAACTCCAAAGTATAACCATTAGGCCCAATTGCCTTGTTGTTAGGGCTATTATAGACAAAAGCTTTATCTCTGCTTTAGTTACAGCATTTATAGGCTGGATTAATGACTCACATATTGAATTTGACAATTGAAAATTTAGATTTCGTAGCCATATGTCATCTATAGCTTTACAATTACTATCCTTTGTAACCAGGAGATTTTGATAGAACTTCTCAACTTTATTTCCCATATTAGATAAGCTAGTTAGCTCTATACCATCAAGTGTCTGTAAGACTCTTATTGTGTTTCTGCTTTTCCTTAATTTTACTATTTTATGAAAGTAGGTTGCTATTCCCCTGTTGTAACCACTTAATCCTTGACTTTTTTTCTAAAAAATTACTCCTTAGCCAATTACAAGCCAGCTTTGCTATTCATTATTTATAGTGCAAAAATATTTGGGATTTATGCAGCCTAGATGTAGAGCATTATATCTGTTGGGATTTATGCCTTGAATTTATATTGAAGAAATTGAAGTTCAAAATGAAGTTGATAGAATTTGGTAGAAGTTTTAGAACTTATGGAAAAGTTTCAGAGCATTCATGCTATCTGAGTTAATATCATTGCAGTTTTGAGGAATAGTTTTAGAACTTGTCTAAAAGGTTCTAGAATATATGTGGTTGGAGTGGTAATCCGCATTTGACAAGGATTTTGGCTAGGGAATAAAATTGGAAACTCCAAATTGAAGAAGTGGGAAATGGACTTCTACACCAAACATAACTCCAATACTTGTAACCTTATATAAATATGTGTCATTAGCAACCCTAAAAAGATGTGAGAGAGTTAAACACCAAATGGTATGGTGTGGTTATAACCCATCCCCTATGGGGGTGATGAGAGAGAGTGCCTCCACTCTCTTTGTGCATTTAGATGGTGAGATTCATCTATCCAATCAGAGTGTTGGAAAGGTTTATGAGTTATTTGTGGATTATGATGAGTCTCTTAGAGAGGTTAGTGAGAGTTTCTAGACATAAGTGAGAAAATACAAGATTAATAGAGGGACTTCTTAATGGTGGATTAAGATTGGACTTCCTTGAGAAAGATTATTAGAGTATTGAAAGATTAGGAGTTCTTAGAGAAAATTGAGATTGGACTTCCAATATTGTAATTCTTTCTTAATAGTGAATTTTTCTCTTATTTTTTTGTGATTTTTCCCTCACTTGTGAGGATCTTTTACATTAAATTTGATGTTTTCTTTTTTATTATTTTATTTTATTATATAAATTTTATGTTGATAATTTTTAGCAGTTGGTCATCCAATATTGTAATTCTTTCTTAATAGTGAATTTTTCTCTTATTTTTTTGTGATTTTTCCCTCACTTGTGAGGATCTTTTACATTAAATTTGATCTTTTCTTTTTTATTATTTTATTTTATTATATAAATTTTATGTTGATAATTTTTAGCAGTTGGTCATGGTGTGAGTCAAATTTCAATGAGTGCTATTAGCGCTTGGAGGGGAACAACATCTAGGGTATTTCATTTTAGGAAATATATTGGTGGTTCAATAATCAATTTGGATGACAATGCATTTTGTGCAGTACTATTATCATGAGACATCAGGTGGGTTTTTCCAATCCATTGTGAAGATAACTAGATTCATATTGAGGGAGGAATACCCCACCAAAGGGCAGAGTTTCACGAAGGAAGAAGATGTTCCCATGAATCACGTAAGTAGCAATGAATTCATTCACGTAAGTAGCAATGAATTCATTCTTTTGTGATAATTAATGATCAATTTATTGACCACATCGAGACATGTGAGAGCTTGGAAGATCTACAAAAAGCTAAGCAATGACCTCAAGTTTAATAAATTTTAAAAAAAAAATCTTGTCAATAAATAAGGAAAAGTAAGCCAAATTAAGCATAAAATCCAACCTTATGACAAAAAAGGCAAAAAATCCAACTTATTGTCAACTTTCTATAGTAGTATGGATTGATAATTAGATATTTCAATATCTAATTAAGGCTATGAGCATTGAATGGTTTTTTGTTCAACCCCCAGAAGTTGTTTCTTTATATCCTCTACCTCCCAACTTCATTTGTCATAGAGGGCTCCAACTTAAAAATATATATAGATATATATATTCGCTCCATTCCTCTTTTTAAGACACCGTGAAAATTTTTATAAACTTTCCATCCCATCTCTAACCCTTTAGCAGAGAGAAGAAATGGCGGATGCCAACATCAATCTTCCCAATGTAATAAATGGAAATGTGATCATTGGAGCAAGACTACTTAACAAGAGAAATCCTCAAGGGCAGCGCCTTATAGCAAGTACTACCTATGAAGATGGTCGGATTTATGGATTGCCGGAAGGGTGGCTTGTGGAGAAAAGACCTAGGACTCTTAAGAACAACAAAACGGTGGAAAATAATGTAATTTGCCCCATTTCTCTACTCTCCTTATTTTTTTTATCAGATTCTTATTAAGGGCAGTTTCAAATAGCGGTTTGGGGGTAATAGATAGTGATTTTGTTCAAATTACTATAGGATAGCTATTTGATAAATTTATTTATTTTTAAACTATTACCAATTAGGTGTTCAATAAATTTTTTTATACAGCAATTTGAAACTGTAGATGGAAATTAGGATCCAAATTGCTAGCAAACTTTTTTTTTTTATCGATAACAAAAGCTATTGAATTGAAAAAGTTACTCTAGATAAATTTTTGTACCAAATCACTAGTAGATTAAAACTTTTTAATTTGAAAAATGATTGATACATTGTGATTTTACACACCGGTTCGATCTAGTCATTAAAATATAATATAAAGACACTATGTTTGTATCTTTAAGTTTGTTTATCTTTAATTTTAGATCAAAAAATAGTGATTTTTTCAATAAATGTATTATATAGTATGTTAAAACATAAGATATACCAATAAGTGTCCTTTTAATTTTATTAACAAATTTATCAATTTTAAATTTTCAATTTATGCAAGTCTTTAATTACTAATTATTTAATTGGTTTCAATTTCCTTTTTTTATC
This sequence comes from Rubroshorea leprosula, assembly GCA_020521535.1. Lineage (NCBI taxonomy): Eukaryota > Viridiplantae > Streptophyta > Magnoliopsida > Malvales > Dipterocarpaceae > Rubroshorea > Rubroshorea leprosula. The sequence continues at coordinate 443,437 of BPVZ01000173.1, read as the reverse complement.
TTCAATAACATTAAATTATTATTATATTTTTATTATTACAGTAACTTATTATCAAAAAATTTTGTATTAGTTTAATAAACAAAATTTGCTAATTGGACAAAATAATTAAAAGTTTTGCTTTTTATTTATTTAAAAATAATATAATTTTTCTCTTGTTAAAAATAAAAATGAGTGTGTGATTCACATTTTCATATTTTATTTTATTTATTTATTGTCTTACTATTATTTTTATAAAATTAAAAATTTTAATAATAAAAAATATAAAAATATATTTAATTAATTTTAAACATATTCTTATTTATTATTTAACGTTACAAAATAATAGTTAATTATTATATAACTAAATAGTTATATCAATTAAATATGCTATCTAATATTTACTACCCATTTTTTACTATTTATCATCTACTATTTATTAATTACCGACCCTTTAGCACTGCTGCTATTTATTATCTATTAAATTTTAGTTATTATATCGAACAAGCACTAAATTATAAATAGTACTAAAAAGGGTTGGGAAAGAAGAGATCAATTGAGTAATTAATTGGAAAATTAGGGAAATTAGTGTATAAAATTCAAGTGATAATCAAAAGAGACAATTTATAGTTCCCAAAATGATTAGTAGGTTCAAATTAAGGGCTGAATTCCCGCATCATCTAAGAAAGAAAATTGAAGGTTAATTTGCTCAAGGATTTACTCTTGACTTGCTAAATCCGACCAATGGCTGCATGATAATGTCTATCTTTATTTGCAGTTTTACTATGAACCCAAGACATTTAAGCAATTTCGCTCAATGAAAGCTGTAGAAAGGCACTTGCAACTCATTGCAACAAAACAAAGTAATAAGATGCAACTTGTGCCATCACGCTTCTCCAAGGTAACTCTCGAACTTAACTTTCTTTATGCTTCCTTCTGCTGTTACTTACCAACTCATATGGATGCCTTTTATGTATCACAGGGCCCCAACTCCCGACGTAATAAGAGGAGAAAGAATGGCTCAAGTTTCAACCATGCAAACATGGCTGAAAATAATTTGCAGGCTCTAGCTGATGCTATAACAGATTGATAGAGTCCCTATATATTGGTGAAGCAGTACTGTTCCCCATTACTGTGAAAAGGATGAAAAGTATGTGTGCATGATGGATGTAACATTTATGATCATTTGAATGGCTCTTATTTTGTTTTTATTGTGATGCATTTCAATGAGTAAATTATCATCAATTACAGTTGGTTCATATTTTCTCTCTAAGTAATTAACTTCTAGTTTGTTCAAAATGGCTGCTACATGGTGAGCGGGTGAAACAAATTTGCATAAGATGAGCATGAAATGGAAACGACGAAACGCACTTAAAACCTTGAATACATTTTAGGATTGTAATCTTGGAAAAGGAGAAATTTGTTCTCCTTTTCTTTTCTTTTTTATTTTTTTATTTTTTATTTTTTATTTTATTTTTTTAGAAAGAGTGGCAATAGCCTTATATTGGTTACGAGGTAAAGTGATTACAATACATCTCTACCACCATAAAAAGCAACCCATAAGTCTAAATCTATTTTAACCGAGACAGAAGTACGATTAAACCAAAAAATTCTAATGTATCTTTACTTCTTTTGGATAAGAACAAAATTAATGTTAGCATTTATTATATTATTAAAATAAAAAAATAGTACAACAAAATCAAACCACTCTTGTTTAGAAAGTGAAATTTCTGAATTAGACTAGACTCTCATATTTTCATATCACGTTATGAGATTCAAAACATTACAAGCTCTCCAATTATCACTGATAATGATACTCAAGTTGAAATTTGTTATTGACTTAATGACTTATTGAATTATATATGGTCCACAAGCTCTTAGCTTCTCAAGTTATTCATAATTATTAGTTTTTACACTTATATATTAATCACATTCATCCTTTCATCTCGTCGTGAGATTCGAGATATTACATGGGATTCGAGATATTACATGGCAGTTAATAAATAATAAGAAATGAATAGTAAATAGTAAATTTTAAGTGATATAATCATTTGATTATATAATGGTTAGGGTTGTTCACAATTCAATAATAATAAAGTAATATTTAAAAGTAATTAAGTATATTTTTTTTATTACTAAAATTATTAATTTTATGCATAAACGTATTTCATATGTACTGTATTTTTTTCTCTGTTATTTTTTTATTACACTCATACTAATAAAGGCATGTTCAAGAGCAATTTGGTATCCTTAACAAATTCAACATGTTAACTGTAATAACAGTGCTCGGTACACCCTCCGGTTCAATACATTGCGCAACACACTTATTAAAAAATCATTATTTTTTTTGTTTGAATTTAAAAATAGATAAGTTTAATGATACAATCATGCACATAAGATAAAAGAACCAGTTAAATTGATTGTATTTATATTATATTTTTAATTACTGAACCGAAGAGTGTCAGAAAATATGTTGAACTGAAAGATGTATCAATCATTTTGCTAATCGCAAAGAGCAGAGATGCTAGGAAAGTCAAAACGTTTGGATCCAAACTGGCATCTAAGTAGTTTGGAACAACAAAGAATGTTGTTGAAAGTTAAAGCAATAAAACTACTAATTTTCATCCAAAAATGAAATACTTCTAAGTTCTAACAACTGGCCTTAAATTAGGATAAAATGATGACAATATGACTGAAATTGGTTTAGTTATATTATTACCAAAAATCTATAAAAGGGCTCCATGATGTCCTTTTTCTTTTTCATACAAAAAACATTACCCAAATTGTCGAGTTCCATAATCATGGATTTGAAGTTGACACTCTCTTGCATCCTTCTATCGTGCTTATTTCCTTTGTTAATAGCAGATGATGTTAAAGTTACGATCAAAGGTGCAACCCTCATTGCCGGAACTGATGATAATTTTGTCTGTGCAACTTTGAATTGGTGGCCCTCTGAAAAATGTGACTACAATCAGTGTCCTTGGGGAGAAGCTGGCCTTTTCAACTTGGTATTTTAATATGATTGTTCTCTTAATTTTTACTTCTCAATTCTCCTTACACACTTGCATATACACATACATATATATATATGTACATGATAAATGTATATTCCACGTTTGATTAGCTCTTCTTTGAAGAATTATAACTTTTTTGAGTGTTTTTTTTTATATATATTTTAGGATTTAAACAATAAAATTCTATTAAATGCTATAAAAGGTGAGTTTTGAAGGTTTTCATTTACAAATTGAGCCGATTTAGATCTCTTGTTTATTTTTTGTATTAGTGTGAAACTTTTTTTCCAACAAAAACTTGGTTGATTTAGTACCCATTAACTAAAAAACCTTAATTTAGTTCAAAGCTCTACCATACTAAACTAGCCAACCCTTCAATGTGTTAATGAGAAACTTGATGAGCTCTAATGGGTAAATTTTCAGCATTCAATCCCTTGAGACTAAGAGTTGGAGGCTCATTACAAGATCAAATAGTATACAAATTAGGAAATTCAATCAAAGGGTGTCCTGCTTTCAAGAAAAGAAACAATGGTTTATTTGGGTTCACCAGAGGTGCCTCCAGATGAAGAGACGGGATCAGCTCAATAACTTGTTTAACCAAACAGGGTGTGTTTCATACTTCTCCTGAATTTAATTTCACATTTCCTTCTTTAACCAAAAAAATGTATGTCATTATCATATTTGCAGTGCTTTGGTAACATTTGGGTTGAATGCCCTTTATGGAAGGAAAGAGTCTCAAGTTGAGAAGGGTCTATGGGTGGGTAATTGGAACTCGCAAAATGCCCGTGATCTCATTGCTTACACTGTGTCAAAAGGATACAAGACTGATTCATATGAATTTGGTAATTATGATTATTTAATAGAGAAAAATGAAAATTAAGATGTCGTGGTAGTTTAAATGCTTGGATATCTTGTAAAATTACTCAAATACTCTAAATAAATTTTTTTGGTATGTTGATTCATTAAAAATATTTTAATTTTTTTATTATTGTTCCTAACATTTTAAATGGTAGAATGTCCTAATTTTTCTCGATTCCTATTCAATAACTAAACTGTTGATGATGTGCATAATGATAATATGATAAAATATGTTTTTCTAGGACATGAGCTTTTTGGATCAGGAAAAGCTGCAAGGGTAGAGGCTGATCAAAATGGTAAAGATGTGATAGCCCTCAATAAACTTGTTCAAGAACTATACCCAGATCCCAGCACCCGTCCAAAGTCCTAGGTCCCAGTGGCTTTTTTGACCAAAAGTGGTTTGCCACGTTCCTTCAAGTCACTGGCCCTGGTGTTGTTGATGGACTAACCCACCATATCTACAATCTTGGAGCCGGTACACATTCACTCCTCAATAGTATGTTAATTCAATGTAAAGTTAAGACCTTCGGATTAACAATTTCTTTATCTTGTGAGCAGGAGTTGATTCAACTGTCATTGACAGAGTTCAGGATCCATTTTACCTGAATCAAGTAGCTCAGACATAAAAAGATGTGTCTATGACCGTGAAGGAGTTTGGACCATGGGCAGGAGCATGGGTTGGGGAAGCCTTTAGAGCTTATAACAGCGGCAGCAAAGATGTATCACATACCTTTGCTGATGGATTTTGGTACCCACCAAATGCCCTTCTGTTATCACCCATGATGTATTTTGATTAAGGAGATGAATATATTTAACTAGTCTTTGTTGTAGGTACCTAGACCAATTGGGTATGACATCAACCTTCAACCACAAGGTATTCTGCAGACAAACATTCATAGGAGGAAATTATGCACTACTTAATACCACAACATTCACCCCAAATCCAGATTATTATGGGCTGGTATCATCAAATGTTTCTCCACTTTAATTTTTGAAAACGTTTTGGTTGAATTATATTCCGAATGTTTCTTCTTCTTTTTCTTTTTTCTTTTTTTTTTTGTCTGTAATCCTTAAAATTTTTTGCATCTCTAACTTATTGCTCTCTTCCAGTGCTCTGTTGTGGCATCGCCTGATGGGAAAAGGAGTTCTGTCTGCAACCCACCAAGGCCCACCAAGGCTCACCATTTTTGCGCGTGTATGCTCACCGTGCAAAGCACAAGGTTGATTAATTTCACTTTTCTAATTCTCAAATGAGTCCCTTCTTTTGCAATTCAAATTATATTAAATTACAAAATTGCTGGTTGAAGGGAGAGGTCCCAATGTCAAGGACCCACCCCTCATCCAATGATCACTGTCTAAACTCCAAAATAATTTAGTTCTCAAATTCTCAAAATAACCATATCACAACCTGGACATAGCAAACTTCTTTAAATTTTGTTTTCATGACCTTTTCAATTTTTCATTTTTATAGCCGGGGATTACCCTGATTCTAATTAACATGGCAAGATCCACATCATTCAACGTAACACTTTTCAATTTCAACGATGAAAACCTGTATTTATCTGACAATGTTGAATGAAACAAGTATTTATCTAACAAAGAAAAATATTCAACATTCAGACAGCTAGGCCTGCTGTTCCTTGTTTACGTCTTCTCTCCTCAGACCATATCAACCCAGATTAGCATTTTTTTTTCCCACAAAATAAAAGAAAATTGAAAATCAAAGGAAGATTAGAATTGTATTAGGGTTTAATTACCCACCCATTCTGGGGGAAAAAAATCAGGGTTTAACTCAGGAATATTATACATCAATAGATACTGCCGACAGAAAATTGTAATGAATCCAGAAAGTAGGTATACCAATGGTATATCTCTGCCAAAAGATATCATACAGAATGAATGAAGAATTTGAGATTCCTGATTTCTCTGTTAACTGCCAAAATTAACTTCAAGGCCTCAGAAGAAAATCTTTTTGCAATATTTGAATTCAGTCCTTTCATCTCAACATCATTGATGAGGCACCTAAAGGTATAATAATGCTTCCTTTCACCAATGATCAATGGCAACAGGCCAATTCCTCTGAGAGATGAGACTAACCCACCCCAAACACAGCCGTCAGCAAAATACCAATTAGTGATACAGTTTATACACCAAACTCCTTCAGCAACAAATGTCACGAGTATGAAAAAGGCATTGATGCGTACAATTGTCAGGCAACAAACCATAACCTGAATTATTAGAATACCAAATAAGGATATCTTAGAACAAAACTTTACCTGATTACAGACCAGCTTAGCTGGTCAGGGACCCAGATGTCCTCATTTTTCTTGACTGAAAAATGAGAGGTGATTGACTAGATCCTCCTTCAATGACTGAGGTATTTGTGAAATGAAAGTTGATCTTGCATCAGCAATCATCTTCTCCCTGCACATCAATTGTGTTGTGGTGAAACAGAATTCCCAATTCATGCAATGAAAATAACTCATAACATGAGAATAGATTGACAGTTAATGCAGCAGAAAAGGAGAATTTGTAAAATTCAGCACCCTCAAGATGAGAAGATCTGTTGTCCACACACTCATCCAATAAGTAAAACAATAACTCTCCTAAACCTTTGAAAAAACGAACTCAAGAAGTGTAAGCACTTTTTCAATCAACTACAACTTCCTTCCATGCCAAACACGCAACTGTTTTTTTTTCAGTGCCAACTGCCAACAATATGGCTTTTTGCAGTCCACTATTACCCCTTTTGGAAGCTTGAAATCCATCACTTAAAGCGTCCTACAGTGGGCATCACTAGACATCTTCTCACAGCATTCATACAAAATATTTTTAGCTCATTGTATCCCACATATCCCAAAACTAGGAATCTAACTTTTCAATAAGAGTGGAACTACTTAAGCATTTGGTATTCCTGAATAAATCTGGTATTCCTGAATAAATCCTACCTATCTTATTATTCTAGTGCAACAGTACCCCACCCCAACTATGTGAGTCAAAAAGTAAAAGACCACATCTAGATTCTCACCAAATCTGTTTGATCTCATTTTAACATAACCATACGGATAATTGGTGGTATACCTACATAAACTCATGCGAACTCTTGGATTTACATAAGTTACAATAACAGGCTTTTCCTTTCATTTGTATCAGAAAATCTATGATGAACATGACAATGTTAAAGATGCTGTTGCAAATTTTGTCAAAACCACCAACACATTTTGTACATTTTTATATAATTGCAATCAACTCAATGCATAACCAGACTGGCTTCTTTTTGACAGTAGAAAATGGCATAACAAGACTGGCTACACAGAAGTGCTTGGATCTTCTCAATAGAAACCAGATCTACTTGCCTTAAAATACAATTAGCCACCCAAAGTACAAATGTCACATAATAATTTACAAAAGACTTACTTCAAATCACTGCCACTTTGAGAGATTCCAGCCTCGCCTGCACATAACCTCCTCCTCAAATGCATAAAACGGTAAACTTCATCAGTCCAGCCACAAGATCTCAAAACTGAAGAAGCTTCATTCTCCAAACTGTTATAACATTGAGAAATAAACAAAAATACCAAACTTGTCAAGTTGAAAGTCAACAACATCTAACAAGTTAAACAAAAGTGAGAATAACTGCATATATTTCACATATATATATATAATTATATATATTATAAAATAGAAACTGTTGTGGGTGTGGGACCCCCGATATTGGGAGCTGTCCCCCCACCTGAGAGTTCCTGTTTTACAACTAAGTTCCCAACTTGGATCACATTTGTAAAAAGTGCTAGAAGCCTACAACAGGATAATAGGATGTTATATTAACATGGTAGTGCATAAAAACTTGTTTAAGAATGATATAAACATCCCAAATTATGCCAGGGGCTTTCTGCTAACCTGGCCAGAGAAACTGATCTAAGGAATCACCATCACTCATCAAAGATTCATTTGACTCTAGAAAATCACTGCAACTATTGGCCTCTAATCAAAATCAATATGACAAAAGATCATCATGACCTAAATCTTTATTCCTTAATCCCCAAATCAGAAAAGCAAAGCTGCAATCCTAACTCACTGGCATCATGATTTAGAGTGATTCCAAAATATGAAAAATTCAGGACAACAAACCAAGTTAATGAGAAAAAAAGACCAATTGCAAACAACTATAGAGCAGTTCTTGTCTAGACTCTAGAGACCTATCAACTCAAGAGTCAAGATATTCAAATAAAAGAAATCTCCAAAAGAATTAATCTAGAATATGGCTTACACAGCTTTTAGATTTTCAACTTCTGTACGAGATTGAGCATCCTGTGCAAGCAAAATGCAGAAGTCTTCAGGTTTTCTCTTGGACCTTCGGATATCAGAGTAGCACTTGACACCACCATTCACCAATTCATGGCAACCAGAGCTCTCTCCTATGGCCTCCATGCACCTTCTACCATTACCTTCAAAACAGTCTAGTTTTGCAGCATGTGAATTCTGCCTGCTACCATTTTCACTTGCTAGTGCAATAGCTTTGCCATTAACACTACCAAGAGTATTGAACCTTCTACCATTGTCAGAAGAATCCCCATAAGCCATTGAAGGTGAATCTTTCTCATTGTTCTCAGGGTGGATTGAGTCCTTAAAACCACCATTAGTAACAGCATTCTGAGTCTTACATAAATCAACTTTTCCATTAACAGGAGAAACTCTTTCGGGACCTGATTTTTCAGAAATGTTAAACTTCACCCCTGGACTTGACGACATTTTTCCAAAATTTGATTTGGTTAACATCTCCTTTCGAGACAAGAACTCAACCGTAGGTCTTATATTTCCTGATTTTGACTGAACAGCAGCCTTCAAGGATTTTGGTGCCTCACTTCCATTAGAATCATGAGTTTTTACTCCATTAGAAGTAAACGTGGTATAGGCAGACCTTGGCCTTTGGTTTGAACGAGAGAAGAAAAGAATGTAAACTTTCTCTGACAAGACCTCCTGCAGAGTTGAAACTGAGACATATGAATCATTACAGCGATACCACCTGCCCATTGCATCCTGTAGACAAACAAAGAATTGATGTCACCAAATGCCTAACTGTTTTGAAAATATAGATACAGATTGAAGAAGTGGCATAGGTTGTGACAGACCTTGATATTTGCATAATAATGTCCAGATTCTGGCGAATATCCTGAATGCACAATAGTACCAAAAAGGTTATACTCTGGTCGTGGATCCTGCATTGATAACATCAACCAATATTAACAAAATGGTGAATTGTACATCATAGTGTAAGGAACAAGAAGAAACAAATCATGGCGACCCAAAGACTCATAGATAATAAATGGAATAGGCAGAACTACGAACAAAAATTTATTTCATCACGTGGATTCTTTGTCAACCACTCAACCCTTTTGCCCTCCTCACCCCTTTATAAGAGGCACAAAATACTCATCAAAGAACAATAAATTTAACAAAATGATAATAAAGGAAATGGTATAAACCAAAGAACTTTATCAAAATTGATAATCAAGAGTAAGTTGTAGTGTTAGGATTGGAGTACTCCTTGATCCCTCAAGTTAATAAATTTTTTATTCACTAAAAAGAGAGCCATCACATGGCTGCAGCATGTGATGCCTTGTAACAACATCAGCCAACCAAAAATGAGTTAGAGAATCACGATGGCAAAAATCAATTACTCAAAAACTGAAGGGCAGTCTAATGCTTCCCAATAAGTGTTGGTGAAGCCAGAAATACAAACAATAAGCTTTGTGAAATTGGACCTGAAATCCATAGATATTTTATTCAGGAAGTTGCACAAATAAGGTGAAGTACTGCCAGCCAAGGTATTGGCATTCAATGTTGGCAGCTTAACAGCAAATTCGACAAATTTCATAAATATTTCTACAAAGATCGCGTGATGATGGTCATGAACATCATCACAGTGTAGTATCTAGAAGGTAACTGTCCCTGTTCTATGTTTTCTCAAGTATGCAAGGATGTGGTGTCCCACTGGGATGAGGGATCTATGAGTATCATTCTCACAAATAAGACAAATGTGGTTTGGATGGTACAGGGAGCTATGCTAACTCCTACTTTGTAAAAAACAAAAAAAAATAGCAAGCCAAGAAACACTCAGACATCTGGCCTCTGGAGAATAATACCAACAAGAAGAGAAAATAAGAAGAGCTCAACCATTCTTTGCACATTATTTGATTTCCTTTAAACTTTTAGAGTTGTTATCTCTGTAGATAATTCTCTGTAGACCAGCTGTTGTAAGTATTAGTCTAACACTAAGAGTAACAGACAAGGACTTGAGCTGAGAATGTCAACAATTCTTCTGTTTTACGTTCTCTTCAGGTTAGACATAAAGCATTTTTTTAGGTGTGAAACCGCAACCCAGATAAGAAATGCTAGCCACTTACCATACAATACTCATCATGACTCACCTATGCCACTCTTCCTATGGGATATTATTAGTTCAGTTATATAACTCATACTAAATAATTATCATCCATCCATAATGTTAAAATGAGAATGAAGAACGTATTTCTCAGTGTAACAATAACTTAAACCAATGAACCAACATATTCATTATTAACACAACTTACCTGACTTGCGTTGGACATGAAGCTTGAAAGTACCATAACGTCTTCAAATGCAACATCCTTATCAATCTTCCCACCGTATATACCCTCGAATCTCTATAAAACACCAATCACTCCATTAATTGAGAGATAAAAACGACTAACTTAAAAAGCCACAACATTTATAACACATGACCTACCTTAAGTTGGATTACAAGGATATTAGGAGCTTGATGAATGGACATTTGCTTCCTAGCTGCCACCAATTTCTTACAACTAAACAAGCATAAGCTTCCCTTTCAAAACAAATGGACAAACATACACAATAACCCAAAAGTGTTCAATCACCGAATTACTTACTTCTCGCATTTGTACTTGTTGTTTCCGTCTAAAACCTCAGGCTGGAAAAACTTCTGCATAGCATCCTTAAGCGAACTACTGTGCACAATATCAAGACTGATATCCATAATCTCATCAACCTTATTAGACTCATGACCACAAGACAAGCATTTAATTTGGCTCTGCAAAGCACCTCCAAAGATATCCTTAACAACGGTGTTGCCATTGAAAGGCTCACTGCCTTTGCGCCGCAACTTCTTGAGACGCAAGCAGGTGTTGTGACACGCATCAATGACATACCTCAAGAACTCATGGGCGTCCTCCTGGTGACCGCACCGGAAGTGCTCGGCGAATATCCTGAGACAACTCTGGATCTTAGCAGGCGCGTCTTGGATGAGATCAACGCTAAGGGAGCGCGCTATCCGTTTCTCGAGTATACAAAATGGACAGTCGCGCTTCCTATCAGCCTCGGAAGCCGAATCACAAGAAGAAGAGTGTAGATACCGAAGGCAGAAATTGGCAAGAGGAGGTGTGTAAGTAAGGCACTGAAGAACGCTGTTAAGGTAGCAGGAGTTGCCGAGGTTTCTCAACCCTATCGGAGGCCCCTTCTTCCGCTTCTCACTCAGTAGACTCGGCTGCCACGTCATCTGCAATTCCAGTCCCATCAACGGCTCTCGCTTTTCGATCTCTCATCGGACCGCCACCTACACCGCCACAATCGCCTCCGTCTCTTCCGCCCTTTCAATTGTTAACGCCTCAGATTCCGGCGAACTCTGCTACAGATTAAAAAAAAAAATCCGGGATTCTTTTAGGAGCGACGAATTAGAGAGGCAGTAGCACCACCGCGAGGAGGAAGAGGAAGCATCAAGCCATCGACTCCCAAATCCCCTGCGCCTATGAAGAAAAAGACTCTCCAGGGTTCATTCACTTTTCAATTCCCCCTCCCAATTTTCCTCCCTTTCTTCGAATGTGGATTAGTATTTTTTTTGCCACGATTGTTGGGCTCGTGACAGACTTGTTTATTATAGGCCCAAAAAAACAAGGAATGGGTGCCCAGTACGGGATCGAGTTGGTATTTTACATTTATTTATGCAAAATATCAATTATTAAATGATTATGATATTTTATTTTTTTATTTTTTTATCTTGATGACATAATAAGATGTAATTATCTCATATCATTTATTATTATCTCATCTTACCCATATATCATATGATTCAAAATTAAAAACTCTTATTTTTAATAAAATAAGATAATTATTAAACTATTTAGGTACGGTCAAAATCTTTTTTTTTTTTTGAACAGTATATAATTTGGGAAGGGAAAAATTTTTTCAGGGCAGTTGATAAGATCTTTTATTATTTAATAATTAATATTTTATAATTTAATATTATTTTATAATTGAGTTTATATATAGTAAGTTTTAAATGTGCTAAATAAAAAGTAATGATTGACTAATAATTGTAATATTTTTTTAAAAATATAAAATTTTAAATTAAAAAATAATTTTTTTAATTTGAAATGAACAAATAAAAAATATAAAAATACTATAATTATAATATGATATGTTGTTGTATAGTTGGTTTTTCTTATTTAGAATCCATATATAGCAAGTTTTAAATGTACTAAATAAAAAGTAATGATTGACTAATAATTGTAATATTTTTTAAAAAATATAAAATTTTAAATTAAAAAATAATTAAGTAATGATTGACTAATAATTGTAATATTTTTTTAAAAATATAAAATTTTAAATTAAAAAATAATTTTTATTTTTCATTTGAAATGAACAAATAAAAAATCTAAAAATACTATAGTTACAATATGATATATCATTGTATAGTTAGTTTTTTACTTAGTAGTTTACTCATAATATTACACACATCCACTCATTTAATGTCATATCATATTTTATTAAAAACCATGTAAGATTATAAACTTACAATTATACGTGACATAACTATAATATTACTATAAAAAATTAATACCTAACGTCTAATTAAAATAAAAATTAATTTTATCACTTTTAAAACAAAAAATAGTTATTATTAATCAATAATTATTTCTTATCTTATGCTCTATACGTATAGCTTAGGATGGATAATCTTTTTGATTTAATAATGATATTTTACTTCTATATAAAAATAATCAGTTTATGTATGTAGTCTCGAAAATGGAAAATCACAAGGTTCAAGCGCGTTGAGGGAGGATTTGAGAAAATAAAGACTTTTGGAATTAGGTTTCCCCTAAAGCTAAAGCCCCATTTATCCAAGGCAAGTGATGAATTTCCATTATGGATTAGAAATTTAGAATCTCACAAACACAAACTATGTAAAATAAAAGCCAGAGAGAATTAGGAGAAATAAAAAAATCAAGATAATTTACAAAAGCAAAGTATCCAAGGCAAACCCCATTTAGTATGCAAAATAAAGAATTTTGGAATTAGGTTTCACTTAAAAAAAAAAAAAGAAAAAAAGGAAAAGAAAAGGCATAACTAACAAACACAAAGTACAATAAACAATTAAAACAAAAATAGAAGAAAAATCAACTGGTAAATGATTATCTAAAGCTTAGATATGGTGTCTAATTCCTATAGAAACTCTAAAATTCCATTGAAAAACTCGTAGCAAGTATAATGGTTTGTCCAAAACAAGGAAAACTAAAGGAGGAAAATGATGTATGAGTAATAGAAATGATAAAGGATCAAGATGACAATGAATTTGTCCACTAAAATATAAAAGCAGGCCTATAGCAATTGAATTCATAAATGAAAATCAAAATCATAGGGCATAAGGCCTTAATATCTTTTAGAAATGAGATTTCTTCTTCTTTCAATAAAAATTAATATAAAAGAAGTGCAATAATTGCATTCTTAGAGTTTAAATTTAGAAAAAGCTTCAGTAATAAAGAGAAGATGTAAAAGAGGTTTCCCTCTTCGCCAAAGCAAAGCAATATTACCCAAACAAAAGCAATCCCCCATGTAGTTTTAGGTCTTCAATCCTCAAAATGTCTTTTCAATCTTAAAGCACAGGGGAGGATTACTTTTCTGGTGTATAAATGGATTTCAATGCCATTTAATTAGCCAACCAAAACAATCCCCAAGAGATGAAATTCTTGTTTGACCAAAGAAGAGACTTCCTTCTTTTGGTTTGTCAGAATGTGGATGCAGAATATGGGAAGGAGAAATAAACACACGGGTCGATTAGAAATTAATAGAACGACATAGAAAACCCATTTGTTTGATGTAGTTTTAACCCTAAATTGGAATCACCAATCTTGCCCCTCATCAGTCTATTCCACAAGTAAAAAGCCTTTAAAATCTCATAAATTGCAAAAATACCATCGTGAGATAGTTAGTTGAGGGCTTGCTGAAAATAACAAAAATGCCACTTTATCACAAAGGCCCAGTTACCTCTTGTGAAAAGACCAAAAGACCAACGTGTAAAGGAGATAGGTGAAAGAAAGACTACTTCAAGAATGAATTTTCATTCAAGAAGCTTGTGTCATTATCCTTAAAGTTTGATATATCTTTTTTTATTTTTAAGATAAATATATTATTTAAATGCATTTATTAACAATCACCATAAACTTTATAAATAGTCTTATCTTAATTAAAGAATTTGAGATATCTTTTTTCATAAATTTAAGAGGGAAATTGACTTGTCCATTAATCACATGCATTTCATAATGCATCCAATGATTGTATTACTCGCAACTCCTCCAAGTAGCTATGTTTAATAAAACAAAGTACATAAATCCTCATATAGAATAATGATAATCTCAAATCAAAAGAGCACTTATACTTGTGTTGTAGTTGAGAAGGTATTAATGATACATGTATGTAGTATTCTCATAACAGGTAATTTCAATGCACTCACTCTCTTTGAGTTACTCATATGTATACATGACTTTGTGAGAAGAAGTATTATCATCCAACAACCATCACACAAGATATTTTTTATATCATTGACGTCCCATTTCGATATATATAT
>BPVZ01000173.1:403916-428592 GCA_020521535.1 Rubroshorea leprosula | reverse complement strand
ATCATATGATTTTCACTAATAGTGATGACTATTATTAGTTTTTAATACAGTAGACACCCTAAGAATTTTATCGATATTTAATGCACGTACACAAAGGAATAATTGTTAATATTCAATGAATAATAACATAAATATGATAAGCTTTTTTATGAGTACATATGATTATTTTGCCAACTTAATTGGTTTGTAGAGCATACTCTAACAATAATGATATATATATAGCATAATAAGTATAATTACAAATACATAAATATTATTGTGAATCTAGTTGGGCCATAGGGTACATCTAACAATAATATGGAAGATCAAGAGACGATTACATTTTCTAATAATTTTTTATTTATATATTTATTAGAATTTCACTTTTATTTTTTAAAAATAAGGCCAAGACAAGAAACAATTCTCAATGTGATGAAATCATCAAAGAGGAAAAGCTAGCGAGCATCCTTACCAGTATTAGAACTAGCTAGAAATCAAATTTAACAATGCCATAAAATTTTGAGTAGAACGCCCTTTTTCACCAACTGCTCTTTCCGCAGCTTCTTTCATCGCTCCAACCCTTTCCCTCATTTTCTTCCCTTTTTCTTGCACGAAAATCAAATCCATGCTACTCAATAATTCCTCCCTTGTGAAAACCCCGCCTTTAACTGTCACTCCCATCTCCCAAACCGCCTCTACCATCCTTGCGTTCACACTGTGATCCCCAAAAAACGGTCTGCATATCATTGGAACCCCACCTGCAATGCTTTCTAGTACCGAGTTCCACCCTCCATGAGTTATAAATAATCCCACCGCGTTGTGACCCAGCACCTTCTGTTGGGGAGCCCATGTTAACACCTTACCATTTCCTACTAACCCTTTAGGCAAAAGGGTCATCAAGCTATCTTTGAGGACCCATATGAAAGGCACCTTGCTGGTTTCTAGTGCTTCTGCTAGTGCCACAAGCTCGGCCGGAGGAGGAGTTGCCACTGATCCGAAAGCAATATATGCCACTGACGCTGGTTTCTGCTTGTCCAACCATGACAAGCAACCGAAGGTGTCTGGGACAGGTGGTTGTGGGTTTACAAGGTTGAAGGGTCCGATGGTAAGAAAGCTTTTCAACTTGGTCTTGAGGTAGTTGGTTGTATCAGGTTCAAGTTCTTCGAAAGAATTACCGAAAACTGCAGCCGCCTGCGGGAGCATTTGGCCCATCCGGTGCAGCATGCGGTGAAAAACAGATTCCAGGTTCCCAAAAAGGATTCCTGTGGGTAAGTCACAGATGCGAATTTTGGACATTTCTGGGACGAAAGAGAGGGTTTCATCTTCACGCCCCGCCAACCCTGCACAATCATTGATTGTTTCCCTTATGAGATCGGTGAGAACGTGAGAAGTGAGCGAGGTGGATGCTGACGTCCAACAAGGTATCCAAGGCACCCTTATTTCCTCTGCTATCTCTGCCCCGAACCAAAGGAATGCATCTGTGACCAAGCAGCTCACCCTTCTCCCGGTCTCTACCACTGCTACTTCTATTTCCTTCCGAAAGCTCTGCGGAGCTGTTTCCATAAACAAGTCAATGTCCTCTTGATGACGCCCGGAAAAGACATGGCCTTCCGGTACCCCATCCCATACGTTGTATGCCTTCAGGTTGGGTTGCCTAGTAGCAGCAAAGATGGAGTTGTTGGACTGGGCAGTGCTGAAAAATGAAAATAAGGTGTTGGGAGCGGAGGTGGCTAGGCGGCCAACGCCGGAAAGGAGCACAGCCGCGTGAGAGGAGAAGGGGAAGGCGAGGACTGCCACATGGGCATCAGTGGTGGTTGTTTCCGGCATGGTTGGTAAGATTGGAAATATGGTAATGTTGGATGGTTCCAACGCTATTAAATACTATTAATTAGAGGATGGGGGTTGGCACGCGCGTTGATACAGGCCATTCATGATTTTGACATACAAGTGCAGTGCATCATATAACTGTTATTCCTTTCCTATTTTTGCACTTGCAGTACGAAGTGGGTTAGTAATGTATAGCAAAATCTCAGCTCATGTTAAGATTTAAAGCCTTTATAAATATTTTTGTGATATTCTATTTTTTCTCAAAATTTCATTGTGTTAAGGGAGAGAAAAAAAAAGTCCTTACACATGAATGACAGGTTATAACCTTTCCTTTTCTTCCTTCTTTTTCACTTGTGTCAATATTAGAATACAAAATTTTTAATTTTCAATTTTAAATTCTAATTACTAGAAATACATTTTTAAGATACTAGCATACTTTATAGTAATAATTCATTTACTCCTTAACAAGGTTGTTAGTCTTTTTACTAGCGACTATATGGGCTTCTTGGCTTATAGGTTTATAACGATTGAATTGCCATTGAAAACAAATAATTTTTAAAAGAGAAATTGTATCATTTTAGGTGATATTAATTTTAATGATTCATTCTTTTTAAGTAGTGATATATAGAAAGTCAAAAAAATTTATGCATAAATTAATTTCATTTATCATTTCAAAAATTAAAATATGTACTATCTAACTTGAATTTATATACGCCGGCGAAAAAGATAACCTTCAATTTTCATACTCGTACTAACTTCAATGGATAAACGCTATATATTTATATAAAGAGATGAAAAAAAAAAAAAAAACTTGTCATCACGAAAATTTTCTTATATGACTGGTGGCTGACTTTTGAGGCATTTAGTTTTGCTTCACTAGTTTAATCCAGAGATTGATGGATTATTCTCAAGAACGGAGAGTGATGCACGTGACGACCACCACCACGTGACAACCACCACGACGACCGGCAGGGAAACTTTCCTCATTTCACGTGTTTCATTATCAGCATTTCTTTTTAATATTTTTTGATGTATCATCATCAGCATTTCTTTCTTTTTTTTACTAAATTCTTATGTTTCTAAAAATTATATTAGATCATAATTAATTTAAATTAATTTAAAATTAAATCAAAAAAGTTCTTTTAATACTTACCTCTTTATTTATAAAATTTAAATTTAAAATTTTATTTTAAAAAAATCGAAGATTTTTTCTTTCCATGGTAACATTTTCTACTACTAATCCATAATAGTAGTAACATTTTCTACTACTAATCCATAATAGCTTGCACATGTACATTTATTCCCGCAATAATATTGTACAACTGTGTTTCCTCAAAATTCTTTTAGTAGCCTCGCACGTATGAAATCTGGATGCGGACGTGCCATTTACTTTGCTGAAAGTAAGAAATGAGGATTTTCCCAACGACTCTCTCCTTCCTCACGGTTGACCTCCTCGTGGATAACGGGAAGAACGTTAGATTAAAATTAAAATCTGCACCTATAAATGATTTGCAAGAGGGAGGGATACCTTCCTGCAGAATGAGTTGCGAAATCTACCTTGGACAACTCCAAGGAATTAAACACTACCGTGACTTAAAATTAACAAATCCTAATTGAACTAAATAACTTGCAATTTAAAATAAATTTGCGAGAATAAAATGTACTTAAATTAAATCAAACATGTTCATTATTAAATTAAAATACTATCTAATGGCAAATTTAGAATTTAAATTGCTGCAGAATTAAAGATTTTTTCCTAATTAATAGTAAAATGAATGTGAACAGTGCTTAAACTAACATGCTTGAAGTTGAAAAGAAGTGTGAACACCACATAAATAATCATTGAATAAAATGTTATTTATCATAAACATTAAATTAATTGCAAATAGAAAGAGAACAATACCTTGCATAAACTTGAAAGATTGAAGTTCATTGCATGAAAGGAAATTGTTGAATTGAATACATGAATTAATCTATCTACTGGGATGATGAAAAACAACCTAAATCTATTGGAGATTGTGTTGAAATCCAAAATCTGGAAGCAATTTGCAGAGAAAGTAAAGCCTGAAAATTTGCAGATATTTGAGTAGGGCTGGCCGTGTGTTCTCCCTTCCAAAATTTCCTTTTTGTTCTCCTTTGGCCGGCAGTAACCCCCCACTTTCTACAGTTACAAAGTTATGGGTGGTTTCTTGAGATAGTGGGACAACTCACCTATTGACTTGGTCTGATCTCTTTCCAGATTTTTGCCACCTATGTCCTTATCAAATAAAACCCCTCTTTAAATGCAATCATCTCTTATATTTTAGTTTAAACAGTCCCTTTTTGTCTCAAAGGAATAATTACACAATAAAATCTCATCTTTATCTCCCTTTTTTTGCCAAAATGATAGTTGATTTGTTATGAGACCTAGAATCACGAATCAGACATGGCTTAATCTCCTCCATCAATTTAAAAAATTTTGACATGTGTCATGATCCTAAATTTTTGCAATTTATGGTGTAAACAAGCTGTAATACTTATATAATAATATTACACACTACCTAGAATAAGATAAAAAAATATTTTGTAATTGAATGATTAATTAAAGTGTATTAATAATAAGATTAAAGTAAGAAAAAAAATTTATTCACCTTGAAAAATAATGAAAAAATAATAATTAATTTAAAATAAAATCAAAATAAAAATAATTATTTTTAAGATAAAGATAGTAAAATTTATCTCACAATAATAGTTTTTAAATTTTTTAAAAGAGATAAATATTTTTTTCTCTTCTTTGATTTTATCATTGTCTCTTAATTTTAATTATCTATTTTATCATAAAAAAACTCTTTTTATTTTCATTTCTTGGGTAAATTTGGTAAAAATAAAAAGGTTAAACCCCCAATTTAATCCTTTAATTATTATACAAACCCCTAATTTGATATCTAAATTTAAGGAATCCATCTTTCAATCTCTAAACTTAAAAAATTTGGCTGTTTTTTTTTTTTTTTTGTCCCTCCACTAAATTTTTTATGACATGGGCAGTTAATTGACGGAGAGGCATGACATGTCTAAAATTTTTTCCACGTAAGATTCACAGCACAAGTAAAATTATTGAATACAAAAAAAAAAAAAACCCAAAAAAGTTAAAGCCCTACAACTGCAAATCGTTTCCAGAGGTTTGTTCATATAGGAACTAGAACAGTGCATGGAGAATGAAGGCACATCAACACAGGAAAGAACATATCCAAATTCAAGCAAGAGAAACATCATAATCTACCGCAAGCAAGAGGAAAGAACACAAGCCATATAAAACAGATCAATATTTTATCTTTGAGCATAAAATTCAATTAAATAAGGAACACGACCACCTAAAATCATTGAAGCGAAACCATATATTAAAAAGTTCAATAAATCAAAATAAAATCAACATAACAAGGTAGAAATCACATTTAGGGGAGTTTTCTTCATATAATCAGCCCCTAAATTTATTTAATCCCCTTTTTCTATGCTATGATTTGAGGGAAAATGCCTCCAACTGAAGCTTGAATTGATTTTCATGTATATTAATGTGGCATTTCCATGTATTTTGCCTAGGTTTTGTCTCAACCTTCTTCTCCTCCTCCATCATTCCCCTCGTCTTCCTTGATGATCAATTTTTATATATAGTAAAATAATAAATATATACACCACAAAAGGAATAAGAAATGGACAGGTAAAGGGAGTAAAGGAATTGATCATACCGGAGGAAAAGGATAATTGTTTGTAACTTGAATTCAAATTTTAATAGAAATTAGCAGTTAATTAACAAATCAAATGACCAAAAGATAAGTCTATTGGTTTACAGATGTGTCCAAAACTAAAAGTCTATTCCTTTTGCTATATAAAGACATCTCATTAGTTGTAGAATATAGAAAACTTGAATTCTTGCTTTCCTGTGTCTCATCCTTCTCAAATTCATATTCAAACTCTTACAGAGAAGTACATAAGAGACCCTTGAGAATTTGCTGGTTAAGATTTTGGGTGGTTTTGTCAAATGCTGGAGGTGTTTTTGCCATCAACCGTATAGTAAACTCTAGTCAAGTGTGGGCAAAATTCACCCTAAAGACCGTGTATTCAACACGCCTCAAAACCACATATTTTAGTTCTTCAATCCATTACCGTCAACAATTCTTCCTATCGCCCTTCAATTGCTACAAAATTGGAGGCGTATCGATCTCCCCTATAATTGCACCAAACCAGAAGTCCTTCTTCAGTCCGCATCTTCACTTCGAATGTACCTGCAAAGCCCCGAGGTGGGTCCCCAGGGTAGACACTCCGATGCTTAAGTCAGCAATAATCGGGGCTACCTTTAAGGTGGAGATAAAAAGAGCTTAAGGTTGGTTTCAATTACCTTTCTGAGGTGGCCCCTGGGGGTATTTATAGGCCTTTGTGAGGTATCCACGTGGCTTGCTTAGCAGGATAATCGAAGTGTGACGTGTTCCTTAAGGAGATAAATTCGGGACTGGGAAATTAAGAGAAATTCTGGTGTGGGCATGCTCACGTAACTGTCATGCAGCTGTTTGACTAGGAAGTGCTTCACTTCGGTTATTAAGGAATTATAGCAATACGTCCGAGGTCCTTAACCTTGGACATATCCTTACACTATTCCCCCCTCGAAGTCATTCACTTGTGAATGATTAGTGTGGAAGATGAGTGTAGACGGGGGTAGTCAATATAAAAATGTATGACATGAAGTTGTGTTTTTGGCTGCAGTCAAGGTAAAAATGCATGACATAGAGTCATGTGTTTTGGGTCGTAGCCGAAGTAAAATTGATGACTCAATCATTGTGGCTAGAGCCGAAGTAATATAGGTGACGTGTGGTCACTATGGCTAGAGCCGAAGTAAAATAGGTGACTTAGGGTCACTATGGCTAGAGTCGAAGTAAAATAGGTGACTCGGGGTCACTATGGCTAGAGCCGAGGTAAATAATGATGACCGGAGCCGAAATAATAAGTAATGACCAAAGTCATGTGGCCGGAGCTGAGGTAATAAGTAATGACCGGAGTCATGTGGCCAGAGCCAAGGTAATAAGCAATGACCGGAGTCATAAGGGCCAGAGCCGAAATAAAAATAATGATTGAAGTCATGTGGTTGGAGCTGAAATAAAATGTGTGACTCGGGGTCACTGTGGCCGTAGCTGAAGTAAAGATGCATGACCCATAGTCATGTGTTATGATTGTAGCTGAGAATGATGACTTGAAAATGACGACTCGAAAGTGACGATTTGCAATCTCATGAGCCATAATAATGGAAGTCAGGCTTTTGAGAGTCATGCTTTATAGAGCTAGGATCAAAAACCAGTTTTTGTAGAGTTGATTGAATGCCAATTTTGGTAGCTGGAGATGCCTACCACAGAATCCCACCTTAAGATGCCCATAAGAAAATCTTAGTCTCTCGAGTCATAGCATAAAATCAAACCCCTTTGAGGGTTGTGCTTTGTAGAGTTAAGATTGAACTGAGCTTTCATAGAACAAATGAGCTGAGAAACTGATAGTTGATGGACGCAAGCTCTTGTAGATCGAATGGGCTAAAAAAGCCAATAGCTAATGGGCTCAAAGGCCAATAGTATTTTCTGATGAACTGATAAGTTTAAAAGCTGATAACATATTTCTGAGTCTTCCAAGCCAAGGAGTTAACAAACTCATGAGACTTGTAAGAATTAATTCTAAACATAGAACTTGACAAGATACCATTAGTTCATCAATAATCAACAATACATGAGATGCATCAACATTAAAGTGGCACAATAATTTAGAATTAAATATAAATGTCTGTGGCATGAGTCATCAAAATAAACAATAATAAGATATGAATATTTAAAATATACTCAGGTTGATTTATTCAAGCAGCAAATTAAACACATGCCAAGTAAAGTATAGAAGTTTATTTTTGTTGCTTATGTTTATGTATTCCCACTCCCCCTCTCAAAGAGAGATTTATCTCTTTAAGTTAGAACTAATAATAAAGACCACTAGCTCGTGGATACCATTTGTAGGAGGCTCCACAAATGATAAATAAATGTCATTTAAGCCACTCACTTTTAGTTAAAACATGAAGAATATATTCTAGCCCTCCTTCTAGTGCCATTATATTCAATATATTCAATAAATAGAGGCTTAGCATATCTTATTAATTAATGGCCCATGAGAGGTGGAACAGGATGGCTAGTGGAATGGCAAGTTGGCTGCAAGCTTGCTGACTTGAAAAGTTGGCGAAGTAAACCAACTAGCTACAAGCCGAGATCTCTAGAGTAGATTCAAAATGATTAACGTGGCTTTAGGAGGCTAAGTGCCAGTGTTTTAGATTTCTTTTTAGTTTATTGTATGCTTGTTCTAATAGACTACAGCCCACAGGGCCTCCACGCTATATAAAAGTTCATAATATATATATATATATATTCTTCATTGGGTGTTTTAGAAATTTTATTAGGTGACATCCTTGAATGTCTCACCTAACTTCATGGATCACCTTGGCTATTATATTGAAATATTTCAAGGTTTTCCTTATATTAACTAATCAACTAGACCTGAGCTTGGTTGTCATAAGGATGAGCTCAAGTAGTTGAGTTCATTTGAGGTTGTTTATCTCATCCAAGGTAGTTTAGCTCGAAATGGGTTGGCATGAGTATGAGCTCAAGTAGTTGAGTTCATCCAAAAGTGTTTACCTCATCCAAGGTAGTTCACCTTGGAATGGGTTGTGAGGATGAGCTCAAGTAGTTGAGCTCGAATTGAACTCATCCGAGGTTGTTTACCTCATCCAAGGTATTTCACCTCGGAATGGGTTGTGAGGATGAGCTCAAGTAGTTGAGCTCGAATTGAACTCATCCGAGGTTGTTTACCTCATCCAAGGTGTTTCAACTCGAAATGGGTTGTGAGGATGAGTTCAAGTAGGTTTTATGAACTTGTTTAAGTTCCTAAGTCAGCACATGAAGTTCCTGTTGTTAAAGTCCAAGGCTAACCATATTATATGATAAGGGTATAGATATATACACATATATTTCTTAAGCTCAGTATCACAGTTAATAGTTGTAATTAAAGTAAATTATAAAGCTGCACTTTTTAATCATAGGTTCCTATTAGAAGTCATAATGATGACTCTTCTCCCCCCTAAACCCACACATTTGGGGCTGGTAAACATAAACGTTGTAATCATAAATTACATTAGTTGCATTTTTATGCTTTAACATGTCCAATAAACAAGCAATCATGCATGTTGTAATAATAAGTCTTTCTAGCTTGTAAATATAGGAACAAAAATTGGACATGCAAAATAACTCATAAAAATCTTAAATGTGCAAAGTAATTTTGAAAATTTTAATATGTAACACTTACTTTACTTGCAGAGCAGAATTAATTTATACTTGAGAAAGAATTGTGCTTGATGAGATAGGAACTCGAGAAAGAATTTAGCTTCTTACAAATGATGTTAAATCCTTCTTGCTATGACTCGAGCAAATGTGGAGAGAAAAAATCTAGCCTCTCATAAATGATGCCAGAGAAGAAATTTACTTGATCATCTTC
The DNA here is from genome assembly GCA_020521535.1 of Rubroshorea leprosula. NCBI lineage: Eukaryota > Viridiplantae > Streptophyta > Magnoliopsida > Malvales > Dipterocarpaceae > Rubroshorea > Rubroshorea leprosula. The sequence continues at coordinate 419,244 of BPVZ01000173.1, read as the reverse complement.
GTAGGCTATTGAGCTTTATGGTTAGGGCCTGCAGCCTTTTAAAATTGGATGGAGGAGTTGTTCATAGCTCGTATATAATTTTGATGGAGGAGCTCATCATAAAGGGATTTCTCTAGAATCCACCCCACATGGAGTCCCTGCACTTTTCCATCTCTAAAATAGCAACATATATTTATAATCATAAGTGCAAATGAGCAAAGTAGCATGATTATGATATATAAAAAATGAGATGGTAAAATGATATTATAAATGCAAAAACAAGTGCAAAATGAATGGAAAAATGTGGAATGAATGTAAAGAATGTGGAAAGCAATTAATAATAAATTTTAATAAGATTGGACCAAGCTTGGACCAAAGTTTTAATTTGCTGCGGAGCTCAATTCTTTCTTGACAACCTATATCACAAGGACTTGAAAAGAGGAGAAATTAAAGCATCCAGTCTTATAATCAAGAAAATATATTGTGTAAAATAAATAAAAGAAAAAGATTGTGAGTTCATCTTTTTTAATTTTCAAAGCAATACATGACTAATGAATTAAATTTATATACATATTAATGTAGAATCTATGCCTTGATATTATTGATATTTGAATGAGTTGTATGAAAATTTATGTAATTGTATATAACATACATCCTATGTAGAAAAGGATTTAATTAGAAGATGTCATAATTTTTAGGAATAAATTGCAAAGATATGAAATTTGAGGATTAAATTATGCAGAATCCAAAAGTAAGGGGTCGGGACTGTAATTTTTTACCGTTAACAAAATTTGCAGAGAAGGACAAAAACCCGACACGGACTCTTCAGGACGAATGCAGGAAAAGTGTCGGCACCTTGTTGAGGGTGTTGACACCTTGTAGCTCGTGCTGCATATCTTTCAACTCATGCTCGTCCTCTGCACCTCGTGTTCAAGTTCTGCACTTCATGCTCGGCCTTTGCAGCTCGTGGCTGACCTTGGCAGTTAAGTGTTTGACCTCTGCAGCTCGTGCTTGAGTTTTGCGCTTCGTGTTCGACCCCTGCACTTCGCACTCGACCTCTACAGCTTGTGTTCGAGCTCTGCAGCTCATGCTCAACCCCTGCACTTCGTGCTCAACCTCTACAGCTCATGTTTGAGCTCGGCAGCTCGTTTGGAGCCCTGTAGTTCGTGCTTGACAGCTTGTGCTATACAACTCGTGCTCAACAGCTCAAAAGATCTTGCCCGAGTTCTGCATCGTGCTTGTGAGCTCGGCAACTCGTGCTTTTGAACTCAGTAGCTCGCAGCTCATGTTCTTGCAGTTCGCTTCTCATGCTCCTGCAATTCCCAGCTCGTGTTGCAGCAGGGACTTTACAGCTCGTTATTGTCAAATTTCCATGGGATAATAACTCCAAATGGCTTGCTCGTTGCAGCTCGTTATTCACAGCTTCATTGGCAAATTTTTCAAGCCTCCAAATGGTTCGGTGATGCTACGTGGGCGGTTGAATGCCTCTGCTCTCAACTGACCATGAGATGAGACTACTGGCTTTTCAGAGCAGTATGTGTGTTCTCGGTAGTGGTTTAACTGTCATCTTGAAGGGTGGTGTCCAGTACCTCCAGAGCCTCTATCTCTAACACTACCATCAGCGTTTTCTGTCATTGGAACCATAGTCTTTTGTTCCCTAACAGCTGATTGGAGGGATTTAATTTGTTACTGGCAAGCTGCCTAGTCAGGGACTTATCCCTTGGATTCTGCAAAAACAAATTCAAAATAGAGGAAGATTCCAACTTGCTTTACAACAAAAGAAAATAAAACAATATATAAGAAATATAGTGAAATAATAAAAGATTGAGATTATCTCCCTAATAATCACAAAGTGGTAACCAAACTCAAATGGTTTATTGCCCAAGGAAGGTGCTTGTGGTTGGAACTCACGTCTTCCCAGTGGTTTCATAGAGTGTTGTTAATTTGTTGCAAGTATGGGCTAACCATCATCATATTATGTTGATTGCTCGCGTCTTCTTCAACGAGCTTCATTACAAATTTGCTCAGTGCATGCCACCGAGCTGAGAGACTGCTTCGCTGCTGTCGAGCTGGATTGCCTTGCTTCTGTTGAGCTGGAGTACTGCTGAGCTTTGCCGCTGCCGAGCTGGACTGTTTTGGTGCTGCGAGCTGGGCTGCTTTGTTGCTGCCGTGCTTGGCTGTTGTGTTGCTACCGAGCTGGGCTGCTCTGCTGCTACTGAGCTGGAGCATTGCTTTGAACTTTGCCGCTGACGAGCTGGGCTACTCTACCGCTGCCGAGCTGAACTACCTCGCTTCTGCCGAGCTGGAGCATTATTTTGAGCTTTGCTGCTGAGTTGGGTTGTTGTGCTGCTGCTGAGCTAAGAGACTGCTGCTGATGCCATCAAGCTCGAACTCATCTTCTCATTGAGGGCAATAACACGCCTTTTGGCTGAGAGGTGAGGCTGTAGTTCTTCATGAGCAGAGGACAATGGTATTTGAGCATCTCGGACTATGACAAGGTTGGAAGGCTTAAGGCGTTGGCGGATGGCGCGGGTGGCGGCGAACCTCCAGCCTCCTCCATTGATTGAACTCTGTTGATCACGTCTCGTCTGAGCTGTGCTTGTTTCACTCCGGCTCTGCTATCCTACGCGGTGAACCTCCGACCTCCTCCATTGATTGAACTGTGTTGACCACGGCGCCTCTGATGTAATTTACTTCACTCCGTCATTGCCACTAGGAGAAGAATCGTCACTAATCTCTGGCATTTTTGCTTGGAATTGGTTCTGAATCTTCAGCATGGAAGAATTCAGGAGGGTCATTCGGCAGTCTGGACCACCTGAGTGTTTTGCTCTTCAGGCAGTTCAAGAAGTTATAAAACCTCATAAACAAATAAAATTAGCATGGGATGAGATCAATTGCTGGAGAATATGCTTCGGACATGACTCCAGGAATTGGCATCATCAGCAGTTCAGTCAGTAGAGGAAGTCATGCAGTATGGAAAGTCAATTGATGATGGAGAAAATATGCAAGGTGTCATCCCATGCCTTCTGGACATTACTCCAGGAATTACCAACTAAATAGAGGGGAAGTACATCCATGATTGAAGAATAGAGGGGCACATAATTGCCATAGCTGAAACAGGAGGAGCTTGGAAGAAAAGGGATATATATATATTTTGGGAACTTTCATGGTCCGTGCTCACCACTTCTTCCCTTTCTTTTCTCTCTCTTTTTTTTTGTCTTTTTCTTTTTCTTTATTTATTATATATACATATATATATTTACTATTTTGACTTGCCTTAAACATGTGCTTTACTGACACCTTTTTTCCTTCTTTGAATATTCGTGGCTGAAATTACACCATACGTACCTTTTATTTTATGAAATAGGCTCTCGATAATTGTGTGAAGCTGAACCTCGATAATTGTGCAAATCTACTCCTCTGTTTATCTTCTTGTGAAAGCTTCTCTTCTTTACAAGCGAATAAACCCATTTTGTAAATTTATCAGATCTATTTTGTGAAAACTTCTCTTTTTCATAGGTGAACAAACTCACCCTGTAAATTCATCAGATCTACTTCTGCAACTCAAAAGAATAGGCAAATTCATCAGATCTACTTTTGCAACTCAAAAGAATAGGCCATGGGCCTTTCACTCATCTTCTCTTCCCTTCGATCAACCGGATCAACATACAAATAAAGCTTTTTATTCGAGTTCCCACAGACGGCGCCAATGTAATTGCACCAAACCAGAAGTCCTTCTTCAGTCCGCATCTTCACTTCGGATGTACCTGCAAAGCCCCGAGGTGGGTCCTCGGGGTAGACACTCCAATGCTTAAGTCAGCAATAATCGGGGCTACCTTTAGGGTGGAGATAAAAAGAGCTGAAGGTTGGTTTTAATTACCTTTCTGAGGTGGCCCCTGGGGGTATTTATAGGCCTTTGTGAGGTATCCACGTGGCTTGCTCAGCAGGATAATCGGAGTGTGACGTGTTCCTTAAGGAGATAAATTCGGGACCGGGAAATTAAGAGAAATTCTAGTGTGGGCATGCTCACCGTAACTGTCATGCAGCTGTTTGACTAGGAAGTGCTTCACTTCGGTTATTAAGGAATTATAGCAGTACGTCTGAGGTCCTTAACCTCGGACATATCCTTACAGAAACCAAGGGGAATTAGAGTAAACCCAAGCCGAATCAAGTGAGAAAAGAGGAATTTCGCGTTGCTTCTTACCAAAAAAACCTGAAAATTCGCCACCCACCCACCAACAAGTCGCGGACAACAAAGGGAGGAAGACGCAGAGCAGAACAGATCTGGAAATTTCTGCGTTTAGAGAGAATTCTAAGCCCCAAATCTTGTGATTGAACAAGAAAGAAGGAGAAATTTCAAGCTTTCTACCAGTTTCCTCAGAAAATTGTTGCCGGCAGCTTGGTTCTTTTTTTTTTTCTTCTTTCTGGTGGGCTGCAACGGGGAAGAAGATGACCTGTGTGGGTGAGGAAGAATTACCAGCCTTACCCCTTTTTATCATAATTTTTCTCTTTTAAGTCCCTCAAGTTTGGAAATGTTGACTATTAAGCCCAAAACAATATTTTCTCTCACAAAAACCCTTACTTAAATGCTAAAATATCACAAAATTTTGGGATATTACAAATAGTGACTACTCCCTTTTTTCTCCTTTCTCTCTTGAGAAACTTTTGCACAAAGAGTAACAAGCAAGGATAACTCAATTTATAGGTTGAGGACAAATATTTGAAATGGATTTACAAATTTTTAACGTAATAGCATTAATATGAATGAATTAATTACTCCTTTTATAAAAACAAAATTTAATTAATTATTACAGTGAAATATAAATTGTCATCTCCCTTTCATTTACCTTTCGTTTTGGATTTTAAATAATAAATTAAATTTCATTTTAAAAACAAAGCTTGTATTCTGATCCCAGAATACCACGGGTATTAAATTGTTTTAGAATTTTAGTATCATTTTTGAACTTTCATTTAATTTTTAAATCATACCCTAAATATAGTTTTTACTACCCCAAAACTAATATTATTCCATCCAATTGAATCATTAATTCTCTTTTTATTGCGTATCAATTTTTTACGAAAATAATTTCCTTAATTGATCATTAAAACAATAATAAAATACTTTTGAAAATTTTAAGTTAAGAAGGATCATATTATTAGAGCACTGTAGAATCATTAATGCAATTGTCTAGATCATCATTACAATTAAGTTCTAAACATATATATAGCACTTGAGTGTCCTCAAGATTAATTTGGAGTATGTCGATCAGGGTAATTTTTTGCGGAAAGGCAATGATCAAATGCTAGAATAAGAATAACATTATGTGTTTTAGAAAAGTAAAATTGTCAAATCCTCTAAAATTAACATAAATAATGAATTGATTGTTTTCCTTTCTTAATCATTACTAACAGTCTAACACACGGCTTATATTATTATTGATCTAATTTACGCAATTCTTTTTCAAGTTCATACATAAATCACTAAATCAATTAAAAGACGATCAAGCTTTTAATACATTAAATTAAATAATATAAACTTCTCATGCGAATAATTTTAATTGAAAGTATAAAATCACAAAATCTATAATAAATTGATTAGACTACATTGTAGCCCTAACAAAATAAATTACTTCATAATAAAAATAATAAAATTTAAAATCATAGTTATGAATATAATAATATTAAGAAAGAATAAAACCTAATTTGAGCAAATTGAAATCCTTGATCTTCTATTGTTGATGGATTTTTTATCTTGATCTCCAAGAATGCCCAAAAGAAGGTTGCCAACAGCCTCCAAATCTCTCTCAATTCTGAGTTTGGATGGGTATTTATAGGATTTTGGAAACCTTAATTGGAATAAAAATAAGACCCACACCAAAAATAATAAATTAGACATGAATTTATGAAAATCACGTAAAGGGTCAACACCTTCAACTAGGTGCCCGACACCTTCTGTTAAGCGTAGGCAACCCCGTGCCAAGTTTTTGGCCTTCTAAGTAATTTTTATTAATAGTAAAAGACAATTATGTTCCCTAACTTCTGAACTCTGCACAACTTAATCTATAATATCCCAAATTTTTGGGAATTTTATCATTTAAGTTAAGGACTTAATTGTGAGGAAATAATATTGTTGGGCTTAATCATCAAAATTTGAAACCTGAGGGACTTAAAAGAGAAAAGAATTGGATAAGGATGGGCTGATTTTTTTCCTTCTTTCTTTCTTCTTCAGCCCGCGTGTTCTGCTCTTCTTCTTCTCCCCTGCATCGAGCAAGGAAGCCCAGCCACCGACGCACCTCCCTTTGAGAAATCGGTAGAAAAAGCTTGGTTTTTGGCTTTCTTTTCCTGTTCAAGAACCAAATTTAGAGCTTAGAAATCTCCCCCCTGCAGAAATTTCCAGATCTACTCTGCTCTGCTCTTCTTCCCCTGTCCGTCGGTTTCTGCTGGGTGCAAATTTCTGGGCATTTTTCAGTAAGCTACAGTCATGGATCTCCTCCTTTTAGCCTTAATTTAACTTGGGTTACTCTAAGTTCCTTTTGTTCCTTCAATTTTGGGTTAATTTCGTGAGTCCCCTGCAGAATTGCCGCCGACTTCTTTCCCCCACCAGGTCCGGTTCTGCAACTGGAAAAATTCTAGTATGTAACAGCTACAATAAGTTCAAATTTTTAGTCCATTTAGCTGTTGTTTTGTTGAATTTATCCATGTAGTGGCTGCCCTTGCACTATCCGAAACTATGTTGAAAAATGAGGATGAATTTCGGTAGTAATTAGAGCATAATTAAGCTTAATTCATGTATAAATTGCTTGAGTTGGCTGCTGTGATTTTGGAGGAAAATCCCGAGTGTTTTAGCCCCTGTTTTTGCCAAAGCCGTGCTCTTCCCTTTTGCTGTGAGATTGGAAAACCATTTATATATGTATTTGTGTATATAAATATATATATACACAATCCGGTCAATAAAATTTCTTTATAAATATTAATTTTGATATATTTTGATTAGGTTCTTGATAATTGCCCTAGCACTTGGGTCTAGTCGTCTGTTTTACATGATTTGAGGCAAGTAAATTATGGTAATGCCCTTCGATTTTAAAGCACATTTTAGCTTGTTCTGAAGTAGTGGCGGGACTAAACCCGTTTTACACAAGTATGATTGATTGGAAATGAAATTATTATTCTTTTTATTGATTTGAGCATGCCTACTTGGAGTTTGCTTAACTGCCCTAATGATTTGAGAATTTTTTTGTAAATTATGATTTTCCTGTTAAATCCATGCCCACATGGAATTTTTTCGGTTTATTCTTGGAATTTGAGATTGATCGTGAATCATGGATTTTTCTGTAAATCTTGCCTAGTTTTGTCTCTGATATGGTTATGTTATTCATGTGCCCGCTAGTGGGAGGTTTATAAACACTAGCACATGTCGACATGTTACTGATAGAACCGATTCGTTTATGTTACTGTTATTCTGCTAGTGGGATTATACACTAGTAAATCGTGTGGTCCTAGTGGGAGGTCTATAACACTAGCCATGACCTATAGAGGAGACGTCTATTTTGTTTCCGTACTTGTATCTCTTTTTCGTGATTATACTGGTTGGCATGTTATAAGTTTAATTAAGGGCTATCCATATTTACTTACTGAGTTTTTTCGTAGTTTTTCCTTGTCCATTATTTCAAGAAGTGAAGTCAAGGACGAGGAAAAATGAGGGGAGTGACGAGTTAGAAGGCTAGCCATCTTGTAAATTGAACATAAATTTTAGATATAAATCATGATCTTGTAAGCTAGACTTTATTTGGAGATTTATGATATCAGGGCAAATTTTATAATTTTATCTTTAGATTTTGTGGTATCAGATTGTGGTATAATAAAGTTTCGAGCCTTGTGCATTTGGGACCTTCTCACAAGTGTACGTGTATGCCACGTCCCCGGATTTGGGTTCTGAGGCGTGACATAATCCTTAACTTTTTGATCTCTGTAATTTACCCCTAAGAATTATGATTTATTCTAATTAAATTATTTCCTACATAAATAATAAAAATTATGTAAAATAAAGTAAAATTTTATAAAACACATCCAAATATTAATAATATCAAGGCAAAAATTTAACATTAATATCTATATAAATTCAGCTTATCAGTCTACATAGAAATTAACTAGGATCAAAGGATCAATTAAGCATGGGAAAGGTATTAGGCATCCCATAACTTCCATATAATATGGTTACCATATACTTTAAATTTGGAGAATTTTCAACTTTTATCAAAAATAATAATTACCAAAAATAAACAAGAAATCACTTAAATCTAAAAAGAAAAAAAAATCTTCGTCATTGTCTTCTCTCTTTTTTTTTTTTTGTTTCTTTATTTTTTTTCATCCGTTTTTCGTCACCTTGGCTCTCTTTTCGTTTTGTTCTTTTTTTATGCCATCTAATGCATTCCTACATGCAACTAACAACAAATACTAAGACTTCATGAATAAAATGAAATCGACCACCACTGACAATCTTCCAGTAACAAGACAATGATTATATTTTCTCATAAAGAAAATCATATGCAACAAAGATATATCCAATACAGCACCATGTATGCAATCTTTAATCTTTCCTATATTTTCTTTTTAAGAAAAAAAATCAGTAAACATCTCTCTTCTTGTAATCATTGGTGAACAAAACATGGAAAAGAAACAAACTAATAGGGAGACCAAAAAAATAACGTATAGCATAGAAAAGAAGAAAAGGAAAACATATCAAGTGAATTAGGCATGATCTCTATGAACAAAATTCAAACTCCAAATCCTTTCCTGTTCTCATATTTAAAAAAAAAAATGCCTGAAGAAGAAGAAAAGAAATCCAATCTTATTTATTTGCAGAAGACTTAAAGAATACAAGCTTTTCTTTCTTTCCTCTTTTATCTCACACCCTTCTCTATCGACCCTCAATGTTTGCTCCAATTCTTCCCCAATTTCTCTTTGCCTTTCTCCCCTTTTTCTCTCTCTCAATCTCCCAGATTTCTTCCCCCCTTTTTTCTTGTTTTCCTCAGCTGGCTAAAGCCCCTTTTATAGACAAATGGAGAAAAAAAAAAAAAAAAAACCAAATTCTTTTCTAATTCTAAGTCCTAATCTAAATCCTTGAATTATAGATAAAATCCCAAATCCTTCTCTAATTCTAAGTTCTAATCCCAAATCCCTAAATTACACATCATAATATAATTATATTCAAAGTTAGAATTCTAAGAAAATTAATTCTTAACGTATTTTCCTTCTTCCAAGCCTAGATTCATGCCTCTTAAAAATCAGGACTCCCCAATTTGAATCGACTTTGAAATCTTCCTCTACAATTCTTGTCGAAGACTTCTAATTCAAAAATTTCTACATACTAATGTCATAATCTATCCAAACTTTGAGTAGATTTAGGGGTAACAAAAAGAATTTGTGAAATTTTGGAGAAGCTGGTGGCAAAGCAAGAAGAATCAGGAACTTTGAAAAGTTAGGGTTTAACTGAACCCTAGCCTTTATTTTTTATTTTAGCCCATTGGCAAAATAACATCGTTTTGCCATTTCCTTCTCTTAGCCCTTCATGTTTTCAGTTTTTTACATAATAAGCCATTGGCTTTCATTATCCATTCCTTGGTTAAAATTGGGTTATGACACATGTAGCACTTGAATGTCCTCAAAATTAATTTGGAGTAAATCGACTAGTGCAACTTTTGTGGAAAGGCAATGATCAATTGTTGGAACAAGAGTAATATTATCTGTTTTTGAAAAATAAAATTGTCAAAACCTTTGAAACTAAAAAAAAATAATGTATTGATTGTTTTTCTTTCTTAACCATTATTAACCGCATAAATAATTGTATATAACCTTTCTAGAATAGTTATTGTTTAATAATTATTAAACAATTTACTTCTTGATCAATGTGATGTTGTTTAGTTCTAATTAAATTTAATAAAAAAAATTTATAAATTTTATTTGTTTATTTTACTATTTCAAAATTTTTATTGAATGAAATTTAAACTTTAATCTCAAACACTTTTTTTTATTTGCCCTTTCAAAAGCCGTTAGCAATTTCACTCCCTTTTGGGTGCCACTACCCATCCTACAAAATTTTTCTCTTTCTTCGAATTCCTTGCCCCAAAAATAAACAAATAAAAAAAGGTTTTTATTAATTTTCTTTAACTCAAACTAACACGTTAAGCATGCATGCCAATAGTTTAGAAATGATTTCACAGCTCAAGCCCATTGAACCCTTGAAATTTTCAATTTAGATCTTGAATTGTACAATGGGATTGAAACCTACCTTGTACCACCACCCACCACCTATGCGTGTTGCACATCTATAACCCTAGACCTTTTACTTCAAAAGAAGGATATTACCACTTGGTCACTAACATCACTAGTGACTAAATCTCCAACATAAATACTATAAATGGCAGTCAAACCCTTAAATCATTAAACAAAAGGGAGAAACAAATCAAAAGTCTAACAGCAAGGTTTTAACAAAAGGCAACAGCTCAAAGTTTTGGATGAAAATATTAAAACAACATAATAGCCTCAACAAAAGAAGTACTTAAACCCAAAAAAATGAAGAACATTCTTAGCTGTATGAATGCTTCTTGTAGCAATCAATCCATGTATTTGTGACTCACAGAAGACATTTGAGATATGATCATTTGTATTGTAATATATGAAGTAATAGTTTAATAAATACGAATTTGATAAATTAAGAAACAATTGACAATTTCCTATTAATTGTTTTTGTTATTGTCTTTTGCATCGAAATTTCAAAAGTGACCCTTTTAATATTGTTGACCAAAACACGTTATTTACAGCTATATTACTAATTACATAAAGGTCACTTTTACAACTGCTGATTAGTAACAATTAATTTTGAAATTTAAACAAGGAAAGGAATTAGTGAAACTAAGGCACACTTGTTCTACACTTGCTTGCTCTTTGCCAAAATCATCAATGGATTCTTGTTTTTGAATTCAAGATATTGAAGAGACTTCAATACAAATGCATTGTGACAATTTTGACCTAATACTTTGAGTGTTGACAACATTTATCGATTACAATTCCATTCTTAAAATGCTATCAAAAACGTCAAGCGCACATTTTGCTTCCATCTTAGTTTCAAAGCTGTACTTTTCAATGGTAAAGTCAAGATCTTCTACAGCCATAACTGCTCCAGTTGCAACAAACAAAACTAGCAGCACTGAATAAATACTGAACTTCACTATGGTGTTAAAAAATACTGACTACTTCCCTTTTTTTTCCTCTCTTGAGGAACGTTAGCACAAAGAGTAACAAGCAAGGATAGTTCAACTTATAAGTTGAGAACAAACGTTTGAAATGGATTTAAAAATTTTTAAAGTAATAACATTAATCTCAATGAATTAATTACTCCTTTTATAGAAACAAAATTTAATTAATTATCATACTGAAATACAAATTATCTTCTCCTTTACATTTACTTTTCATTTTGGATTTTAAATAATCAATTAAATTTCCTTTTAAAAATGGAGCTCGTATTTTGATCTCATAATACCACACGTATTAAATTGTTTTAGAAGTTTAGTATCATATTTGAACCTTCATTTAATTTTTAAATCATACACTAAATATATTTTTTACAACCCCAAAACTAACATGATTCCATTCAATTAAATCATTAATACTGTAATATTTCAAAATTTTGTAATATTTTAGCATTAAGTTAAGGACTTGATTGTGAGGAAAATATTGTTTTGGGGCTTAATAGCAAAATTTGCTAAGTTGAGGGACTTAAAAAGAGAAAGAAATTGGATAAGGATCAGCTTCTTTCTTTTTCTTTTTCTCTTCTTTCTTTTCTTCCTCACCCGCGCGTCTGCTCTTCTTTTCTTCTCCCCTGCAGCCGACAAAGCCCCCAAGCCCGACAGCCCTCCCATGAAGGAAAAAACCGGTAAGAAAACCTGAAATTTCTCCTTCCTTTATTGTTCAAGAACAAGATTTGGAGCCTTGAAATCTTCCCCCTGCAGGAAAGCTTCAGGATCCGCCTTGCTCTGCTTCTTCACCGCCGGTTGCTCCTGCCTTGTGGGGGGCGAATTGGCCTGGTTTCTGGTAAGAAACAGCCCCTAATTCCTTTGTTCTTCCTTGAATTGGCTTGGGTTAACTTTGATTTCTCTTGGTTTCTCTAATTTTTGGGTAGATTTCTCGAATTTCCCCTTGAATTTTCTGCAATTGCCGTCGGCTTCCTCACCAGCCAAGCCCGGTTTCTACAGCTGGAAATTCTGGTATGTGGCAGCCCTTTAAGCCTAAAATTATCCATTTAATTGCTGCCTTGTGTGTTCGAATTTTGCTGGAAAAATGGGAGGAATTCCGGTAACAATTAAGAGCATTTTAAGTGTGTTTTGTTGCTTAATTCATGTAGAAATTAGTTAATTAGTTCCTGTGAGAATTTGGAGGAAAATTCCGTGTGTTTTAGCCCCTGTTTTTGCCAAAGTCATGCTCTCCCTGCTGCCCGTGAGAAATGGGGGGAATTTTGGTAGCTTAAGCTATGTTTTTAAGCTTGGTTTAAGTGTAAATTAGCTTGATTTGGGTTGTTGTGAATTTGAAGAAAAATCCCATGAATTAGCTAGTGTTTTGGCCAATTTTTGGAAATTGTAGTACTGTTTACGGTACTGTTTATCGGGTACTGTTCACGGACTGATGGCCAACAATTAATGGGGATTAAATGATTAGTTGTAATATAAGAATAAATTTGGAGATATTTGATCATGGGAGATTGATAGGAATAGCATCGTGATTAGGGGGTAGTCATGGTGATTTTACTTTTGAATCCGTGGTATGATAGTTAATTCTTGGGTATTTTGATTAGGTTCCTTATCGTTCTTTTAGTTTAACACTGGGATCGAGTCTTCGGTTTTATGCGAGTGAGGTAAGTAAATTTATGGTAATGCCCATATAGTTTTTAAAAGCATGTTTTGATTTGTTTTTGAAGTGGTGGCGGAACTAAACCCGTTTTACACAAGTATGATTGATTTGAAGTGAAATTTTTATACTTTTCATTAAATTGAGCATGCCTACTTGAAATTCAATTGATTGTCCTGATGATTTGGAAGTGATTGGTGAATTATGATTTTTCTGTTAACTTCTGCCTGTTTTGTCTCCGATGTAGTCATGTTATTAGTGACCCTGCTAGTGGGGGAGTTTATAAATGCTAGCACATGTCGACATGTATTTTTGTAAAGCCGGTTCCTCCTGCGAGTGGGAGTTGTTAAACACTGGTATTTCAGTGACCCTGCTAGTGGGGATTATACACCAGCAAATAGTGTGCCTGCCAGTGGGAGGTTTATAACACTGGCCGTGACCTATAGAGGAGACGTCTATTTCGTTTTCGTACTGTATCCGTTTTTCGTGATTACACTTGTTGGCATGCTATAAGTTTAATAAGGGGCACTCTATATTTTACTTACTGAGTTTATCTCATAGTTTTTCCTTGCGCACTATTTCAGGAAACGAAATCGAGGACGGGGAAACCACGGGAAGTGACGAGTTAGAAGGCTAGCCATTTCGAGATTGATATAGATTTTAGAAATAAATCATGATCTTGTAAACTAGACTTTATTGGAGATTTATGATATTAGAGCAAATTATAAAATTTGATCTTCAGATTTTGATGGTATCAAATTGTGGTATGATAAGTTCCGAGTCTTGTACATTTGTGGGACCCTCTCACGAGTGCACAGTATCTATCGCGTCCTTGGATTTGGGTTCTGGGGTGTGACAAATACTCTTTTCATTATTAGTTTACACAAATAGTTTCCTTAATTAAACATTAAAATAATAATAAAATACTTTTGAAACTTTTAATTTTAGAAGCATCGTATTATTAGAGCACTAGAGAATCATTAATGTAATTATCTAGATCATCACTACAATTAAGTTCTAAACATATAGCATCTGAATGTTCTCAAAATTAATTTGGAGTATATTGACTAGTGCAACTTTTTGTGAAAAGGCAATGATCAATTGTTGGAACAAAAGTAACATTATTTGATTCATAAAAATAAAAAAAAATCGTCAAAACCACTGAAACTAAAGAAAATATTAAAACAACATAATAGCCTCAACAGAAGAAGTACTCAAACCCAAAAAAATGGAGAACATTCTTAACTATATGAACGCTTCTTTGTACCAATCAATCCATGTATTTGTGACTCACAAGAGACATCTAAGATATGATCATTTGTATCATAATATTTGAAGTAATAGTGTAATAAATAAGAATTTGATAAATTAAGAAATAATTGAAAATTTCCTATTAATTATTTTTGTTAATGTCTTTAGTGCCAAAACTTCAAAAGTGGCCCTTTTAATATTATCAACCAAAGCACATTATTTAAAGCTATATTATTGATTACATAAAAGTGGCTTTTACAACCGTTGATTGGCAACAATTGATTTTTAAATTTAAACTAGAGAAGGAATTGGTGAAACTAAGGCACACTTGTCCCATGCTTGCTCTTTGCTAAAATCATTGATGGATTCTTATTTTTGAATTCAGGATTTGAAGAGACTTCAGTACAAATGCATTGTGACAAATTTGAGTTCTTGACAACATTTATCAATTATAGTTCCAGTCTTGAATATGCGATCAAAAATCTCAAGTGCACATTTTGCTTCCATCTTTGTTTCACATCCATACCTTTTAATGATAAAACTCAAGATCTTCTACAGCCATAATTGCTATAGTTGCAACAAACAAAACTAGTACCACTAAATAAATACTAAACTTCACCATGGTGCTAAAAAAAACTAACTACTCCCCTTTTTTTTTCTCTCCCTTTTGAGAAACCTTAGTGTAATATCCCAAAATTTTGGGGATATTTTAGCATTAAATAAGGGATTTATTTGAGGGAAAATATTATTTAGGGGCTTAATAGTCAAATTTTTAAAAGTTGAGGGACTTAAAAGAAAGGAAATTAGGATAAGGATGAATTGCTTTTTCTTTTCCTTTTTTTCTTTCTTTTTCTTCTTTCTTTCCTTCCTCATCAGACCCGCGTGCCCTGCTCTTCTTCTCCCCCGACCCTCTGCACTCGACGAGCCCACCTCGTCACCGCCACCCATTTCCGGTCGGAAATCCGGCAAAGCTTGGGGATTTCTCCCTATTTTCTTGTCTTAGAACACCTAGTAAACCCAGAAATTCCCCCTCTTTGCTGGAAATTCCAGATCTGCGCTGTCTTCTTTCCTTTGTCCGTCGGCCTCTGCTTGTGTGGGTGTGAATTCTCGGCTTTTCTGGTAAGAAACAGCCATGATTTCATCCTTTTAGCTTTGATTAAGTTGGGTTCCTTTAATTTTGGGTAAATCCCGTGAGTTC
>BPVZ01000173.1:356198-387203 GCA_020521535.1 Rubroshorea leprosula | reverse complement strand
AAGTGGTGGCGGGACTAAACCCGTTTTACACAAGTATGACTGATTTGAAGTGAAATGTTTTATGCTTTTCATTAAATTGAGCATGCTTACTTGAAATTTAAGTGACTGTCCTAATGATCTGAAAGTGATTGTGAATTGTGATTTTCCTGTTAACTTCTGCCTGTTTTGTCTCCGATGTGGTCATGTTATTAGTGCCCTTGCTAGTAGGGGAGGTTATAAACGCTAGCACATGTCGGCACATGTCGATATGTTATTCGTGACCCTGTTAGTGGGGGAGGTTATAAATGCTAGCACATGTCGATATGTTATTGATAGAACCGGTTCGTGAGTGACCCTGCTAGTGGGGGTTATACACCAGCAAACAGTGACCCTGCTTGTGGGGATTATACACCAGCAAACAGTGACCCTGCTTGTGGGGATTATACACCAGCAAACAGTGACCCTGCTTGTGGGGATTATACACCAGCAAATAGTGACCCTGCTTGTGGGGATTATACACCAGCAAACAGTGACCATGCTTGTGGGGATTATACACCAGCAAATAGTGACCCTACTTGTGGGGATTATACATCGGCAAACAGTGCGCCTGCCAGTGGGTGTTAGACGCTGGCCGTGACCTATAGAGGAGATGTCTATTTCGTTCTCGTATTGTATCCGTTTTTCGTGATTGCACATGTTGGCATGCTATAAGTTTAATTAAGGGCACTCCATATTTACTTACTGAGTTTATCTCATAGTTTTTCCTTGTCCACCATTTCAGGAAGTGAAACCAAGGACGTGGAAACCACGAGAAGTGACGAGTTAGAAAGCTAGCCATTTCGAGATTGATATAGATTTTAGAAATAAATCATGATCTTGTAAGCTAGAGTGTATTTGGAGATGTTATGGTATCAGAGCAAATTATAAAATTTGATCTTCAGATTTTGATGGTATCAGAGTACGATATGATTAAGTTCCGAGCCTTGTGCATTTGTGGGACCCATCTCACAAGTGCACGGCGTCTGTTGTGCCTCGGATTTGGGTTCTGGGGCGTGACAATCCCAAAAAGAAGAATGAGACCTATAGCACGACAAGGGATTTCTAAACTCCAGGAAAGCTAAATTAGGTTTATAATAGGACCTTGGTCCGTTGTTTATGTCTCAACAAGAACCAAGGTAAAAACGTTGACCCGTTGTCTATGATGCAATAAGAACTAGAGGTATAAAGTTAGTTGATGCTACACCCTCGAACGATTAAGAATGAAAATGATAAGTCAGGTTAGAACGCCACAAGAATAATCTTAATAAGTTCTGTAAAGTTCTAAAATGAACCAAAGAGAAAAGTCTCTCAAAAACTTAGATTCAATAGCTCCCCCCAATTAGGGTTACAAGCCCTTTAAATAGGGAAAAGTAATTCTAATCAGAATAGGAAACTAATACCCTAAACCCTAATCCTAATAACCATGAATTCGGCCTCAAATAAATGAATGTTTAGCCCAAAATAATACAAAAAATGTGAAAATCTCTAAAACTAACCTAAAATAACATGAAATATTAGTTTGTTACAAATTGCGACAGAATTGTGCGATTTTGACGCAAATTGTGTAATTTAACATAAATGACCTCAATTAAGCTTCTCTTGAACCTAAATGATGTTACCATGCCTTGATAATCATCCAAACTTCGATTTAATTGTTGCATGTTGTTATCAACCCAGATCTACTCAATGAGGCCATTTAAAGCTTCTCGTATCTTCCTAGCTCTAGCTCTCACGACTGGACCTCTTGGAATGTGTAATGGATCTCTTAACGTGGTACATGTGGGTCATCTTGATTCCCATCAAGTATTCTATTCTACTTGAGCATAAGTTTATGGTGGGAAGTTTAGAATGAAGACTTAGTAGCACATAAAAAGCTAGTAAGTCTTCTTTCTAAACTTTTTATATTCATGTTATGAATGGGAATATAATCCTGTAGACTACATAGCAACTATCTCCTAGACTAGGGAGTGAATTTTGCTTGTACTATATACATTTTGAGGATTGAGGTTGATGTATTAATACTTCTTGATGTAACGGGTTTTAGGTACCCCTTGTACCTCACTAATAAAGTATTTTGCAATGATAAAAAAAAATGTTGCACATAAAAAGCACAAAAAAATGAAAATAAAAAAAGAGAGAGAAAAACTGAAAAAAGAAAAGAAATAAATAAAAGATTCTTTAATAAATCATGAAGTAATTGAGTGGTGGTGCCTAGTTCAAGCATCATTATTTACATGAAAAGTGATGAATTGAGCATCTCTTTAAAAAAAGAAAAGAAAAAAAAAAGTCAAATGTTTCATGGAGGCTTTGCTATTTGAGTAAGTATGTTCTTAGGGGTGCCTCTTTACCTAATGCCCTAAAGCTAATTGATTTGGGAGTCATTGATAGAAAACTTGTTACACAGGTAACTTAAAAAGTCTAAAGGAACTAATACCAAAAAAAAAACAAGGGAGAAAAAGCCAAAAAAAAAAAAATTATTAAGTGCTAAAGTGTGAAGATCTAAACTTGAAACTTCTTATTAGGAATTTTCACACACACACAAAGTGCTCATGGGCTAAATCTTTTAAGAAGTGGTGTGAAGAATAGAATGGAGCATTTGACTTTAAGTGTGTATGAAAACTCTTAAATATTTGAAACTTTGCATTTAATTAAACTTTAATTCCTAATTTTTCTTTGCATGGATATCATGTAGTTGCATTCTTGCCTTAGGATTTTGGGTAGAAGCATATTTTTAGTCCTTTACCTTACTAGATTTGTTGGTTTTAATCACTCACCTTATACTATGACACTTTTAGCCCTTCACCTATTAGAATTAAGGAAAATAGCCCTCACTTATAACATTTTTTTAGTTCTGTTAGTTCACTATTAATTCTATTAACTAACTATTAGCTAATTGTTAACTAGCAAAAACATATTTTTAGCTACTAGAGTTAACAGTCAGTTAATAAAATTATTTTGTTAGATGACTGTTAAATCTATTAGCTGGCTGTTAACTAGTAAAAACCTATTTTCAGCTAACAGAGCTAATAGTTAGCTAACAAAACTAACAAAATATTATAAAGTGAGGGCTAAAAGTGTCATAATATAAGGTGAGAAGCTAAAACCTACAAACCTAGTAAGGTAAAGGGCCAAATGTATAGGATTTTGTGGGTGGATCTATTGAAAACCCTTATAAGACACAACTCGTTAACTAGGGTGACTTAAGAGGTTAAAGGTTTGTTGCACATTCCAAGTATAATCATGATTCCTATAAAAGTAAGTTAGGTTTTTTCTTTTTTGTGTTTTTGTTTTTTTGTTTTTTATTTTTTATTTTACTTGAGGATGAGTAAAACTTAAGTTTTGGGGAGTTTGATGAGCTGAATTTATATACATATTAATATGGAATTTCTACCTTGATATTATTGATATTTGAATGAGTTTTTATAGGATTTTACTTAATTTTATATAATTTTCATTTTTTGTGTAAGAAAGGACTTAATTGGAAGACATTATAATTTTTGGGAGTAAATTGCAGAGATAAAAAAATCATGATTAACTTGCACAAAATTCAAAAGTTAAGGACTAGGACTACTATCTTACCATTAAGAAAAATTTCGTTAAAGGCCAAAAACCCAACAGGAAGTTTTGATTCAATACTTGACTAAAAGTATCGACACCTTGTTGAGGGTACCGACCCCTTATGTAATTTTCAACAAATCTATGTCTTTACTTATTATTTTAGTATGGGTCCCACATCTATTCTAATTAGATTTTCTAAAATTCTATAAATCCTCATTTAAGTTCAAAATTGGGAGAGTTTTGGAGATTGGTAGCAACCCTCTTTTAGGTACCCTTGAAAATCAAATAGATGATTCATTAATAATAGAATATTAAGGATTTCAACTTTCTCAAATTGAGTTTTATTCTTCCTTAGATTATTTTTATCTATTGTTTGATATTTTTATGCTTATAACTATGATTTCAAGTTTTATTGCTTTTATTGTGAATTAATTTAGTTTATTAGGGCTACAATGTAGCTTAATTAATTTAGTATAGATTTTATGATTTTATACTTTTAGTTAAAGTTATACATATGATGAGTTTTTATTGCTGTACATAAACTTGAGAAAGAATTACATAAATTGATTATGCTTCACAAGTTTGATCACGTTTAATTAATTATGTGATTTGTGCATGAACTTGAGAAAGAATTACATAAATTAGACTAATAATAGTATCAACTATGTGTTAGACTATGAGATTAAGAGGTAATTAGTGTCACATGTAGTAGAGAAAGAAAAGAGAGTTAAGAGCTCCCCCTTCTTAAACTAAAGGTTGCTACATTACCTAATGCTTCCTAGTTTATTTTAAATTACATAGAAATATGACTAATTTAACAACACAAGTGAAGAATTAACTTGAGTTGAGAAAGCTAGTTAAATAAGGGAAATCTACCATCACATGCAATAACACTCAACAAATTGGTTTTGTAAGCATATTAATGCATAATTTATATTGATTGGTTATGGTGAAGTCATTGCTTTAGTATCTCATATCTTGGTTAGTTTTATTTTAGTTGTTATTATTTTTATTATTTTTAATTAAAGTTTCTTCCTTTTTGATTGCTCAAATAAATCTAGATTAATTATTTTTGGTACTTAGTTAATCACAATCCTCGTGGATTCGACACTTTTCCCATCATTATATTACTTGGAGTGACTAATACAATAGCTAGAGTGATTTTAGCACATCATACGGTTTCTTCCTTGCATCTTTGTCATCAATTTGCACCTTTTCCACTGAGATGGCTTTGATCTCATCTTTTGGTCTGTTATCAATCAATTCAATACCCATCACTTACAAAGCACTAAGTATCTGAGGATTTGACCTGATGTTGACTTATTTACTTTTCTAAGGTCGAGATACTAAGGTTATATAGCAGTGTCTTGCTACTTCTTGGTTACCCTTCAATGTTCATATACCCATAGGAGTTGAGAACTTCATGCATAAATGGGATTATGAAACCATAGCTTGAATTTTGGTTAAAGTTGGGCAGCCAATCACGGCATTAAAGGATAAACTTTACCCCTAAAAATCAAACTAAAGGGATAACATATCTTCAACCTTCACCAAATGCCATAATGAGTGTAATCACTTCTTCAACTGGAATTAATTAGTTGTTGAAACCATAGATGGGGCCATCATAAATCTAAAGTTGAGCTGGGTCAATACTAAGGTTCTTGAAACAATGGTAGTACATGACATCAGGTGCATTACCTATGTCAATAAGAACACACTAAACTACATAGTTATTAACTATAATTAAAGTAACCAAGGGGTCATTTTGAGGTGTGACAACACCATGGAAATTAGTTGAATTGAAAGTTATGGGTTGATTTCACCAATCTGATTTGTCAAATTCTCTTCTGAGCTTGGCTTTGATGTTCGACTTCTTTGATGCAGAACTTCTATGCTTTTGAACTTAAATTGCTAGTTTTGAGTGCTTTAGCTATTATGTGTATAACCTGAGCTAGAGGCAAAATAGGTGGTAGGGCTTATCGGTATCCAATGCCATCCTTGTCATTTATAGTTTAAGATCCTTGAGATTGAGATCCCTGTTCTCTTACAAATTTAAGTTGGCCTTTGTTGAAAATGGACTTGTTCAGCATGCATTCACAAGCTAAGCTTTCAAGCTCCATCTTTAGTTGGTTGCACTCTTCAATTGTATGGCTATGATCCTAATGAAAATTATAATACTTTGAATGACATCAGGTTGTTACTAAGCTTTACATTATCATTGGCCTCTTCAACTCTATTTTATTCTTAATTTGCATCAAAATTTGTGATCTAAGTAAAGTACAAGGTGTCCACAAATTTGGCTTGGTAGACTAAGATTAGGAAGTGGTTGGTTCTGATCTGCCAAACTTGGTGTTGGAAACCAGACCTTGGTTTTGTGCAGCTTTATTCTTTTTCCTACTCATTCCTTCTTCCTTCCAAGTTGGGTTACAATTTTCACTGAGAGATGAAGATTTGCGGGATAGAGCATATTCCTCAACTATGATGAATTTTTGAGATCAATCGTTAACTTCATCAAAAGTGACAAATGGATGCCTGATTAGATTATCTTGAAACTAATCATGGGCTAAACCTTGAATTATTACAATGATCCCCATTACTTGATCGAAAGAGTTGATCTCAAGAACTATATCATTAAACTTACTCATATGGTTCTTCAAATATTCTTTTTGTCATTGCAGTACCTTTATGAGCTCAAGTGTTGTTTTCTTAATCATTCTTCTACTAGAAAGCTTAGTGGCAAAAGTAGCTACCATCTCAATGTAGGAGCTGATTGACCTCAGAGCTAGGTTATAGTACCAAGTTCAAGCATTAGAATGAAGTGTTGATGTCACGCCCCAAAACCAAGAGCGAAACAAACACTGTACACTTGTGAAAGGATCCCATAAATGCACAAGGCTTACAACCTACTTAATTCATTATGTATAATTCACAATTGGCAATCCACTAAACTAAGATCAATATCTCAAAATAAAATCTAGCTCTTATAACTAAGGTTATGACCAGGTCAAGAGTGCAACAAAAATTTATACAATTCTATCAATATAGTCATTATTATATCCAAGGGAATTTAGCCTACAAAAGAATGATCTATATCTCAAAAATCTATGTCCAACATGATTAGTCTAGCAAGTCTATCTCCAAAATAAACTAGGTCCAAAATATATGTGGCTAGCCTTCTAGCTCGTCACTCCCCTTGGTTTCCACGTCCCTGGTCTTGCTACCTAAATGGTGGATAAGGAAAAACTATATGAGATAACTCAGTAAGTAAAAATATGAATAGCCCTCACTGAAATTTAAAGCATGCTAGGTAAACATATTAATTCTAAATAGGAAGCAAATCTCAATTGTAAACCATTAATGTAGAATAAAATTTATTTAGTGGTCCCCTCAATTAGTCATGGCCAGTGTACTATCCTAATTGGCAGGATAATAGAAATACAGAATAAACCAGTCCTATGGATATACATGTCAACATGTGCTAATGTTTACAACTCACACTAGTGGGCTTCAAGAATCATGACCATATTTGGAGACAAAACCATGCAGGAATTAGTAGGAAAATTCATAATTTACGAACCAATTTTAGATAATCAAGACAATCAAGTAAACTCCATGTAGGTATGCTCAACTCAATAAAATAATAACAACTTCATTTCAAACAAATCATGCTCATGTGCTAATGAAAACCGGGTTAGATCCTATCACCATCTCAAAAATAGTTCAAAAATATGCTTTTAAAACCTTTACCTTAAAATCCAATGACATTTACCATAATTTTACTTACCTTGCCTTATAGGTGTATAACAAGCAAGAATTCAAGAACACAAGGCTATTGAGGTGATTTAGAACCTATACCACATCAAATGAATAAACAAGATTACAAAATACTCCGTTAAACTAATTGGTTCCTAATTCTGCACTCAAGTTCCTAATTAGAGAAACAATTTCTTCCTACACACCCCTACCACTTTAACCCATTAAAACCATACTAATGTATTAATATGTTTAATTATATTGAGAATATGCTTAAAACAACTCCAAATATCACACGAAATAGCAAGTATTTCAAACAGATTTTCTAGGTAGAATAAAGTGTAAAAATAATGAAAAACCGAGCTCTTAACTATCTTAGACACCAATAGAAATATTGGGTAGTAAAGTGAGGATTCTTGTTATTTGAAAGAGTCCCAAAATATTTATAAAAACACCTTGAATAGTAAGGATTATATGTGCAAAAATAGCAGTAAAAACAATGCAAAATACAAGCTAAAACTAGGCAAAAATAGGCAACATTTAAGCAGAAATGCAGTAGCAAAAAGTTAGCCAAAACAATGGAAATTTTCAAGACAAAACAACACAATTTAAGTTCAAAAACTACATTCAAAGCCAAATGCAAAAAGGTAGATTTTTAACTAACATAATTGCATACTTTCTAGCATGAAAATAAGAAAATATCAAGTTGAAACAATAACTAATCATAGCTAAAATTTTTGGGTTGTTTGGGATTGTTTCATACAAAATATAAGCAAGAAAAACATGTGATTCAAGATAGATTTTAGTGGGAAGTGATGAGATTAACAAAGCAGGATTTCAGCAACAAAATCTAGTAACGAGGTGTTTTTGTGTAGAAATCAGTAGCTATAAGTCTAGTAAAACCATGATATGATGTGGCAAAAGATAATGTGGGAGTATAGTAAAAAACAAAGCAAATTTCTAGGTACTTTTGAGCGCAAGTTCTAATTAGATTTCGAACCAAAAGTTCCAACAAAATTTGCACCCCGAAATTGACCAATCTGGGCTAAATGGCTAACAAATCAATTGTAACTCTATGTCTTAGCTTTCTATAGGATCAAGAATCACCTTAATCTGACATTTACAGAGAAAGTCATGGTCAAAATACTAACATAAGGTTAGGCTGCCAATGCCACCCACCTTTAGGAACTGAACTTACAGTAGAGTTTTCACATTGATAATAGCTTAACTAGGTTAAATGTTCAATAGAAAAACTGTAAGGCTATCTCTTAACTTTTCATAGAATCAAGAATGGACTTAATTTGATAACTACAAAAAGAGTTATGGGCAAAATACTAATGCAAGGTCATGTTGTCAAAATTTCCAGCAAAAGGGATTAGATCTGGTAACATTAGATTATGGGCAAAATCAAGGAGAAAATTATGGAAACAAACCCCAAAATTGAAAACCCTAAAGGATTAGAGTTAATCCAATTCAAATCAAAGTTGAGAAGATAAGCATGTGGCTAATTTTGTACTAGAAAATGTTGGAAAGATAGCGACCCCTTACACTACTCAAGAACCTAACATGGACTAGAAAATTGGGGAAAGCAACAACAACTAGATTTGGATTTGATCATCAATTTTAGAACCATAGGCCTATAAATCTCTAAATTAGACTTGAGAGGAAGAAAATGTAATATCCCCAAATTTTCTAGAACATTTAAGTGTGAGTTATGGACTTAATTATAAGTTATGGACTTAATTGTGAGAGAATAATTTTTAGAATAGAAATGTTATGCCATTCTTTTCCATCATAATAATCTCCTCATGTTTTATACTGGTCATCCTAGTTAAGACTTCTTTATCTTTCTTAAGGTAGCTTGTAAGCCTATACTATTTCTATGGCTTGGTTCAAGTTCTATTATGACTAATAGTCTTCTTAACTCATGCATTTAATCTAAGTTTTTCTCTTTCTCCTATTAGGAGTGGTTTTTCACTAATATTCATTCCCCATTCTTTGGGGAGTTCTATTTTAGTGATCATTTATGATTTCTAAATTTGTCCCATTTTAGAGAACATATGACCTAATTCAATATATTCTTTATCTTTAAAAAGATTAAACTAATGACTATTAGTCGATACATAACTTATCATATAGTAAATATTATATGGAATTGATTCATCTTTCATAAAATTTTCTTTAATAAATTCATTATAATATCCCAAAATTCTCTAGAGCCTTAAAATTTAAGTTGGGGACTTATGTGGGAGAAATTATTATTACTAAGCCTAATAATTAAAATTTACTAACCTAAGGGGGGCTAAAAGAAAATCAAGTGAAAAAGGGGCTAGGGTTGATTTTCCTTTTTCCCTTGCCCTTTTTGTGTGTTTCCCAACTCCTCACCAGAAACTTTGCCACCACAAGCCCTAACCTGCGCCCAACTCCTCCTCACTAAAAGAAACAAGACTTAGCCTTTTCTTCCTTCTCTTAGCAAGAGTTAGAGATTTATGAGCTTATAGTTCTTAAAATGATGATCAAAACCCAGACTTGTTGTTGATATCCTTCCAATTTTTTTTGTCTGTGTCGGGTTTTATACAACATAAAAGGTTGCCATTTTCCAGCACTTTCTGGTAAGAAATTAGTCACATGCTCATCTTTTCATCTTTGATTTGAATTGGGTTAACTCTAATCTTTTAGGGTTGTCAATTTTGGGATTATTTCTATAGTTTTCCTCAATTTTTCCCATAATCTAGGGCCACTAAATCTGATCCCTTTTGTTGGAAATTTTAATAGCATGACCTTGTAGTAGTATTTCGCCCATAATTGTTTCTATAGCTATTAGATTAAGTCCATTCTTGATTCTATGGGAAGTTAAGAGTTAGCTCTATAGTTTTTCTATTGGATGTTTACCCAGTTAAGTTGTCTTCAAGGTGAAAACTATACTACAAGTTTTAGTTCTTGAAGGTGGATGGAATTGGCAGCCTGACCTTATGTTAGTATTTTGACTATAACTTTCTCTGTAGATATTAGATTAAGGTGATTTTTGATCCTATAGAAAGCTAAGACATAAGGCTATAGTTGGTCTGTTAGCCATTCAACCCAGATTGGTCAATTTTTGAATGCAAATTCTGTTGGTACTTTTGGTTCAGAATCTTACCAAAACTTGCCCACAAAGGTGTCTAGAAATGTGCTTGTTTTCTACTTTATTCCCACATTATCTACTGCCACATGACATTATGGTTTTACTAGACCTTTAGCTACTTCAATGCTATCCATTTGTGTCTAGTTTTGGCTTGTATTCTACCTTGTTTTGCTATTGTCTTTTTTGCTTAGAAATCCCTGTTGTTCGGGGCTTTTTCTAAACATCTTAAGATTGTTTTAAATGACAAAAACCCCCCACTTTGCTATCCAATATTTCTGATGGTGTCTAGGATAATTAAAAGCTCAGTTTCTTACTATTTCTAACTTTATTCTACTTAGAAAATCTGTTTGGAATACCTGTTATTTCATGTGACATTTTTAGCCGTTTTAAGCATATTTTAAGTAAGATTAAACATAATAAAATATTAGTAAGGTTTCAAAGGGTAGCGATGACCGAAAGGTGTAGGAGGAAGTTGTTTTTTTTGTTAGGAACTTGATTCTAGAATTAGGAACCAAATTCGTTAAATGGAGTTTGTTGTAATCTTGTTTATTCATTTGATGTAGTATAGGTTCTAAATCACCTCAACAGCCTTGAGTTCTTGAATTCTTGCTTGTTGCATACCAACAAGGTAGGGTAAGTAAAATTATGGTAAATGCCCTTGGATTTTAAGATTAAAGTTTGAAAAGCATATTTGGAACTATTTTTGAGATGATCGCAACACCTAAACTGATTTTTATTAGCACATGAGCATGACCGGTTTGAAATGAAGTTGTTATTATTTTTATTAAGTTGAGCATGCCTACATGGAATTTACTTGACTTTCTTGATGATTTGAAATTGGTTTGTAAATTATGAATTATCTTGTTAACTCATGCATGGTTTTGTCTCCAATATGGTCATGATTCTTGAAGTCCGATAGTGGGAGTTGTAAATGTTGGCACATGTCGACATGTATTCCTAGAAACCAGTTTATCCTAATTTATTCTTGATTTATTCATGTTATTCCTACTAGTGGGGATAGTACAGTGGTTATTCTTGCCAGTGGAATAGTACACTAGTTATTCCTAACGCCTACCAGTCGAAATTTGTTAAACGCTAGCCATGACTAATTAAGGAGACCACTAATGAGTTTTACTTTGTATTACAGGCTTATAATTGAGATTTTTGTTGCGGTTTATGTTTTAATTGTTATTTGGCATGCTTTAACTTTAAATAAGAGCCACCCATATTTTTACTTATTGAGTATCTCACATAGTTTTTCCTCATCCACCATTTCAGGTAACAAAACTAGGAACACAGGAAACCAAGGGAAATGACGAGCTAGAAAGCTAGCCACTTGTATTAGATTACTTTGGAGTTAAGCCGCTAGTCAAATTATTTTTGGATATAGTCGTTGGGATATAAATCATTCTTTTGTAGACTAGATTCCCTTGGAGATAGTTATGACTTTACTGATGGAGTTGTATAATTTTTGTAGTCAAGTTTTGGTTATTAAAAGCTGGATTTTACTTTGAGATTGTGAATTGCCAATTATGAATTAAGCAGGTTTTTGAGCCTTGTGCATTTGTGGAAGTCCCTCACAAGTGTACGATGTCTATTTCACTCCTGATTCTAGGGCATGACATTCATGTGCTAGACCTAGTGTTTTGTTGATATTTTTATCATTAATATTTATAGTATACTTTAGATATAATGTGAACATGAGTTTTGGTAACTAAGGTTACCTTACTAATCTTAAGATAGCATGTTTTCTATTATTAATTCTATTATCTATTAAAGCTAGTGTGTTTTTACCTTCTCTAAAATGAGCTTTAATAAGGATTTAAATTCCTCCTATATGGATAAATCCTATCCTTGATCTATCAAATTCTTTAATTTTTGACAATTTACTTTTTATTTCTACCTTAATGAGCAGAGGTATATTTATTATTCTTGTTGTATTCTTGACAGAAATGATATATTTTTTAGTGCATATTCTATAATAAACTATATCTTTCCTCTTAAAAGGATTACTTATAAAGGAATTTGATTTGAATCCCTTTTCTAATGCAAGGTCCATTCCATTTTGTCTAATTCTTTTATATGTACTTTTATCAAATACAATTAGTTGGTTGTATTCCCCAGATCCTTCATATTCTTTAGAATAAGCTTCTTCTTCCTCAATATTCAAATTCATCGTGGTTGGAAGTATCTAAATGTTCCACTTCATTTGTACTTTCATCACTATTTATAAAACTAATCTTAATTCTTCTTCATAAATTTTTAAATTTTTAGTACATTCTTTTTTTGTATCTTTTCGGATGTTCATTTGCATAGTGTCCTTCTTCTTTATATAACCAACATGTGTATTTCTTAGGATTCTTTTTATATTTTCTTGGTGCTTCTATTTTCTTAAAATACCTCTTTTTCTTTCCAAAAAAGTTATTCTTATTCAACCTTTGTTTATTACTTCTTTTAATTTTAAATCTTTTGTTTCACTTCTTGCAGTTTGAATAACTACATCCTAACTTAATTGGATCACTATTTTTAGGACAACATAATCAATTTTTCATACATTTTCTTAATTTGTTATAGTTATAAGTTTCTATACACCACTCATTTATTTTGGTTTTAGCAAACCAAATTCTTAGGCCCAGCATATTTGTTTTATCTTCTACATAGGTTCTATAGGCTTTTGCTAGCTTTATTCCACAAGGATTAGGAATTTTTTCAAAAAATAATTCTCTTAGACCTTTAGTCATTCCATGATTTGAGGCTTTATAATAGTATTTATGGAATAAATAAAAATATTGGTCTAGCTTACAAAGATTACATAACTCTAAATTTTGCAGATTCCATACTACTATCTTTCAACTTTGGCTTCTTCTTTTTCTTGATTTTCTTTGCAATTTTCTCCTAAAAATTCTTTTCATATATCTAATTTGAACCTAGTTATTATGTCTTGAATTGCTTCATTTTCATTTACTTCTTCCAAAGCAAGATTTTCGCTTACAATAGAATTACTTTCTTTTTCATTTAGATTGACAAACCAATCATGAACTATCCCTTTAAAAGTGACTTCAATAAACCTAACTGCTTATAAAGTGTCACACCCCAAAACCGAGAGCAAAACAGATGTCGTACACTTGTGAAAGGATTCCACAAATGCATAAGGCTCGAAACTTACTAAATTCATAACTAACAATCAACTAAATTAATTTATAAAATCTCCAAATAAAATCTAACTTACAAAAGCATGATCTATATCTAAAATCTATATCCAATTACAAGCGACTAGCCTTCTAGCTCGTCACTCCCCTTGGTTTCCTACATCTCGGGTCACACTACCTGAAATGGTGGACAAGGAAAAACTATATAAGATAACTCAGTAAGTAAAAATATAGATAGCTCTTAATTAAAATTTATAGCATGCTAATAAGTGAAACCAAGCATCAAGAAAAACGGGTACAAGTATGGGAATGAAATAGACGTCTCCTCTATAGGTCATGGCCAGCGTTTATAAACCTTTCATTGGCGGGCATAAGATTTACTAGTGTATAATCCCACTAGTAGGATAAGAGGTATAATAAGAATGAACTGATTCTATAAGTAACATGTCGACATATGTTAGTGTTTATAAACCTCCCACTAATGGGCACAAGTAATACATGACCATATTGGAGACTAAACCAAGCTGGAGTTACAGGAAAATTCATGATTTATAAACAATTTTCAGATCATCAAGACAATCAAATAGAATCCCAGTAGGCATGCTCAACTCAATAAACATATTAATAACTTTATTTTAAATCAATCATGCCCACATGCTAAAAAAAAAAAATCATTTTAAATCTTGCCACCATCTCAAAAATGGTTTAAAATATGCTTTTAAAGGCTTTAGCTTAAAATCCAAGGGCATCACCACAAATTTACTTATCTCGCCTTGTAGGTTAACAACAAACAAGGAATTCAAGAAGTCAAAGCACTTGACGTAATTTGAAACCTATACCACATCAATGAATACTTAGAATAGGCTTAAAACAACTCCAAAAGTCACATGAAATAGCAAGTATTCTAAATAGACTTTCTAGACAAAATAAGGTGGAAAATGGTGAGAAATTGAGCTCTTCAATTATCCTAGACACAACAAAAATATTGGGCAGCAAAGTGGGGGTTTTTTCCATTTAAAGTTGTCCCAAAATGCTTGGAAATGGACCTGGATAGTAGGGATTTCTAGGCAAAAAGATACTAGCAAAAACAAGGTAGATTATAAGCTAGAACTGAGCAAAAATGGACAAGCATTTAAGTAGCAAAAAAGGCAGCCAAATTAAAATAATAACATAGGGTTTTAGAGCAGCTAAAAGTCTACTAGAACTATGATGCAATGTAGCTGCAGATAAAGTGGGAGTAAAACAAAAAAGAGAGCAAAATTCTATCAAGTTCTAGTCAGATTTCACGCTATAACTTCTAGAAATTGACTGATCTGGGTTGAGTAATCACAAATAAATTGTAGGCCTATGTCTTAGCGTTCTACAGCCTTAAGAATTACCTTAATCCGACATCTATAGAGAGAGTTATGGCCAAAATACTAACAGAAGGTCGGGCTGCCAGTGTAGTCCACTACAGAGTTCGAAATTGCAGCAGAGTTTTCACCTTGAAAACAGCCGAATTGGGTTACATGTCCAACATAAAAATTGTAGGGTTATTTCTTATCTTTCTATAGAATCAAGAATCGACTTAATCTAATAACTACAAGAAAGAGTTATGAGAAAAATACCACTGCAAGGTCATGCAATCCGAATTTGTAGCAAAAAGAGGGATCAGAGCTAATGATGTTAGATTATGGGTAAAATCAAGGGGAAACCGTAGATACACTCCCAAAATTGAAAACCCTAAATAATTAAAGATAATCCACTTCAAATTAAAGATGAAAAGGTGAGCAATATATCAAATTTCTTACCGAAAGTGCTGGAAAAATGATAGCCTCCCCTCACACCCAACATGGACCAGAAAATAGAAGGATACTAGCAGCAAGATCTAGGTTTTTATCATGATTTTAAGAATCATAAACTCATAAATCTTTAACCCTTGCTAGGTGAAGGAAGAAAAATGTTAAATCTCATCTAATTCTAACGCGAAGAAGCTGTTGGCGCAGGTTGGGCTTGGGGAGGAAAAATTATAGTGAAGGCTGGGGAAATCTTGTAGAAATGGGTTAAAGGAAAAAGGAAAAATCAGTCTTAACCCTTAAATACCATATTTCTCCTTTAATGCCCCCTTAGGTTTGTAAATTTTAGCTATTACGGCAAAAAATAATAATTCCTCCCATATAAATTCTTAATTTAAATTTAAATTCACGTGTACTAATATATTCATCTATACACGTATACACCTAAAATTTCAAAATTTTTGGGATACTACATTCACCCCTCTTAAAAAGGAGTTTTGTCCCCAAAACTCAAATCCAATATCATCAAAGGTGGTGAATGGCTTCACGTAATCCAAGACAAAACAAATGCCCATTATGTAGACAAACCATCGTAAGGCTGTTACAATGCAAAATAAATCACTTAAATAGGATTTAGAATATAACTCCAAGCATGTAAACATAAAACTCGAGCAACCATTAGGTTCTTTGGCAACCTATTATTTATAAACTGCCCCACCAGCTTTTTATGAATAGAACATGACCTATTACTCTCCCACTACTCAACTTTGATATCATACCACAACGAACCTCAAAAGGTAGAATACTGGCTATGTAGCAAGATTTTCCACAACAAACTAGTGGAGGCTAGGGTGATACGAAAATCACAAGGAGCAAAAATAAATAGTGTCAAGGCTACAAAAGATCATTAGTTGAATTGTGCTACACTACCTATAACAAGGAGAAGTGAATAAGAAATGACACAAAGAATGTTAATGCACTAGCCAAGTCGGGAACTCGATCATGGCCCCCAAAACACAAAGAACAGCTTCATAAAAATAGTAGCATAAAATTCCAGACAGTACTAGTGAAACCAAAGGAAAACAATTAGAGAAGGCGATGTGGGAAAATTTCCCAATACCCGCAACAATTATTGCTTAGCAAGTATATTTGAGGATATAACTTAAATTAGGAGTCTAGAAAGATCAAGCAAAATCAAATCAAGGAGTCACAAAAGATCTAGACTTTTCCCGCATAAAATTTGAGTTCCAAATAATGACCTTTATAACAAAAATTAGATTCCAATAACCTACATTTATTCCAAGCTCTAGGGTAAAACATTAAGAAAACTAAGGCCATCTTGAAGTGGTGTCTCCAACTTAAATTTAAGACTTTTATAATATTAATGGTTAAGAAACAACACATAGCAAAATCAAAAGTAAACCCCTAGTGATGGGAATCAAGCTCTTTGGGGTTCTCATCACCTAGATTAAGGAGACATATTATACAAACTCCAAAAGATCAGGTTCCCAATATGAGATAAAATGTGTTCAATAATCCATCTCAAGCATATCTTTAAAGGCACCATCTTGTCCTAGAGAAGATGCCTAAGATAACAACTCATTTTTTGTGGCAAAGGAAACTATAACACAAAACAGGAGACATATAACAATCCAAATGTTTTGCAAACCTAGAGGGTATCAACTAGGTTTGGCACGATTTTCATTCACTGATTCTTAATAACAATCCACAAGCAAGGCAAGCTCCTTAAAAGGGACAACATAGCTCTATGAACTTTATGACTAGACCTTTTGTTGGTAACTAGATAAAAAGTAAACCTTTGTCGTCATTGCTCTCAAGGCTTCATAACTAGACCTTGGTTAGGTAACAAGATACAAAGTAAACCAAACAAGAATATCTAACAAAGAAACAGCTGGATAACTGTCACAAAACTGGTTAAATGCTTTGCAAGGCAGGTTGAAGACAAAACAAATGTCACTCTAGAATGACAATCTATATCAAACTAAACAATGCAAATAAGGGCTACATTTATGCAGCAAATTTTAAACACAAAATAAGTAGCAACATCAGCATCAACATCAACAATCACAACAGAAATTAACAACAGCAAGAAGCAATCACAACTACCACAAAAACAACACAACCTCAAAGGATAGTTTTATCTTAGATTCTGATACTCTGTATCAAGTCCCTCGTGATTATGCCCCATCATATCTAATTAAACTAATCACTCCTCTTAAAACCTATGATCTCTTTGATTACCTAAAAATCAATAAGAGAGAAAAACAAGAAAATAAAAAGAATAAATTTTTTTTTCAAAACCACAACTCCTTGATCATTGATCCAATTTCCAAAAAAAAAAAAATGTACGATCTCAAGCCACTTTCCCCACTCTTTTGCTCAATTTTCTCAAAATCCAAGCACTAAATTAATCACCTACAACAAAAACTATCCATATTCCATAACAAAGAATTACACACATTACCTAAACAAAATTAACACAAAAATGTCCTAACACTCAAAAAGCAAGCATTGAAGAATCAAATCAATAAATGAGTAGAGGAATGACGGAAACAATAATAACAAGGCTTATCAATCTTACCCTTTTAAGACAAGTACATGTGCTCGAAATCCACTTTTCTCACACATGTCACTCTCTTAAGTACCTTGGGAGAATCCTTTTATTATCATGCCAATGCTATTACAAGTTTGAGAAATATAATGGTTCCCCAGAAGAATTAACTGTGTCTTTCTACTAGACTTCTTAAATTTAGGTGTCATAATTACAAGGAATTTAATTTCAAGATACATGGCCATCAATTTCAAAGGTATAACAATTAGACCCATTTTATAGGGATGGGTACTCATTGCTGCTCTGACCATCCAACAATAAATCTCATTCTCCAACCTCCCTAATGACGATTTGGGAAGTAAGACTTAATTTCACACCTCCTCACAAGTAGTGAGAACTCGAGGGTTATCGACATGACCTTATGGTGCCTTTGGCCCAAACTCAAGGCTTGGCACCCATCAAACACAACAACATGCCAAGGATTTATGAACGAGTACAACTAAAACTTTGAACCCTATCAGAGATGGATAAGCAACAAATGGATGCATGGGATTATGAATGAATGAATGCATGTATGCCTATTCAAATGGAAGCCCATATGCATGTATGTGCGTGTACAAATGAATGCCTATATGTGCATGTATGTATAAATGCCTATGTGTGCATGCTGGTATGCATGTATATGCTTGTGTATTCTTGTTTGCATTCATGTATGAATGCCTTAATAAATACTTAAACAAATAGACATAAGGTAGAATTCCTTATACATTCCGTCACAAACCAAGGTTAACCAATAATCAAGATCATGTTTAACAAGGCAACTGGAATCAAGAGACAGGTCTTAGCAATTAGCAAGAGTTAAGGACTAGATCCATCAAAAGACATGGGCAAGAATTTCAAAAATAGCCATCGAAACGAAATCAAGGGCAAATATGAATGCTTGGATGAATACTAGAACAAAAGAATATAAGGTAGAATGCCTTAAAAATTCAACTACAAAATTGACATTAACCAAGAATTAGGATCAGGGTCAACTAAGCAGTCAAAATCAAGAGCAAGATTTAACCAAGAGATAAGCAATAGGATTCAAAAACTAGGCCCACAAGAATATTTCAATAATAACAACGAGAACAAGGATTTCAGAGCAAATATCACCAAGACATCAAGATCTAGCACCGCAAGTAACTAGAATTGATTAATAGAGTCAATCAATAGTGGGGATTAAGATCCTTAGAAAATCAATAGCGTATTTTAATTAAGTAGCAGGTCAAGAATATAAGGAGGTAGAGAAAAGAGCCATCTCTCTAAAACTGAACTCTAGAGCACTAGGTACCTTGATGACAACTTATTCAAGGTGTAGTCCATGGAAGCAAGATGTTTCTACAATCAAGTCATCTCCCGAATCAAATCAACTCAGAGATATCAAGACACAGAAATCAATATTAGGCTATTTATCCTCAACAAAATAGGGATACTTTTAATTATATCCTTAGAAGTCGTCACCCCTCCTAAGAAGGTGCCTAGATAAAGCTCAAAATCAAGAAAATCAATTGGTCCAAATATCATGAAACAAGAACTAGTGCAGAATTCAAATTTTGAGTAGTGATAGATTTCTAAACAAATTGCAGAAATAAAAGCAAGTTTTGGAATAGATTCCAAGAACAATATCAATCGATTTTCAAGAATAGAATGCTAACATGAATTAATTTCAAGCAAGGTTCGAGAACCGATTCCAAGCACAATGTAAGAAACAGTTTTAGACAAGTCTTAAGATAACGAGGATTTCAACAGCTATAATCCATATTTGGATTTCAATTTCAAGAACAAGTACAAAGCAATCTCAAGAAAGGTTCAAGACGGATTTTCAAGAGTCTCAAGCAATTTTAGTAGGTATCAAGAGCTCCATTAATTAATTTCTATTCATGTAACAAGTCCCAATAAGTGCAATTTATCACAAAAGACTAAGTTTCAAAACAAGGTCTTAAGAGCATAGTGAGCAAGATAAATTTCAAGATTCTACATATATCAAGGATGGTAATGGAAGCTAATAAGAATACCATCTAGTCAAACTCGATCAAGAAAATTCATGGAATAAGAATCAAAATTGTCCCTTGTATAACCCCATCACTCGCCTCACCATGGTTCTAAAATCCATTGGCCAGCCAATTTCTAAATTAGCCCTAGGTATTTAGTTAAACCTAGGCTCTAATACCACAAAATCTATCATGCCCCAAAACCAAGAGCAAAATAGACACCGTACACTTGTGAGAGGATCTCACAAATGCACAAGACTCGAAACTTACTAAATTCATAACTAACAATCCACTAAATTAATTTATAAAATCTCCAAATAAAATCTAGCTTACAAAAGCATGGTCTATATCTAAAAATCTATATCCAATTAAAAGTGGCTAGCCTTCTAGCTTGTCACTCCCCTTGGTTTCTCACATCTCGAGTCACACTACTTGAAATGGTGGACAAGGAAAAACTGTGTGAGATAACTTAGTAAATAAAAATATGGATAGCCCTTAATTAAAATTTATAGCATACCAACAGGTGAAATCAAGTATCAAGAAAAATGGCTACAAGTATGGGAATGAAATAGACATCTCCTCTGTAGGTCATAGCCAGCGTTTATAAACCTCCCACTAGCGGGCACAAGATTTACTAGTGTATAATCCCACTAGTAGGATAATAAGTATAACAAGAATGAACTGGTTCTATAAGTAACATGTCAACATGTTCTAGCATTTATAAACCTCCCACTAGTGGGCACAAGACAAGACCATATTGGAGACTAAACCAAGCAGGAGTTATAGGAAAATCCATAATTTATAAACAATTTCTAGATCATCAAGACAATCAAATAAAATGCCAGTAGGCATGCTCAACTCAATAAACATATTAACAACTTTATTTTAAATCAATCATGCCTATATGCTAAAAAAAAAAAAAAATCAGTTTAAATCCTGCCACCATCTCAAAAATGGTTTAAAATATGCTTTTAAGACTTTTACCTTAAACTCCAAGGGCATTACCTCAAATTTACTTAACTTGCCTTGTAGGTTAACAACAACAAGGAATTCCAATAACTCAAAGCGCTTGACGTAATTTAAAACCGATACCACATCAATGAATACTTAGAATAGGCTTTAAAACAACTCCAAAAGTCGCATGAAATAGCAAGCATTCTAAACAGATTTTTTGGACAAAATAAGGTGGAAAAATGATGAGAAATTGAGCTCTTTAGCTATCCTAGGCATAGTAGAAATATTGGACAGCAAAGTGGGGGTTTATTCCATTTAAAGCAATCCCAAAATACTTGGAAAAGGACTTGGATAGTAGGGATTTCTAGGCAAAAAGACAGCAGCAAAAACAAGGTAGATCACAAGCTAGAACTAGGCAAAAATGAACAAGCATTTAAGTAGCAAAAAGGGCAGCCAAAGTAAAGCAATAACATAGGGTTTTAGAGTAGAAAAATAATAGCTAAAAGTCTACTAAAACTATGATGATATGTAGCTATAGATAAAGTGGGAATAAAATAGAAAAGAGAACAAAATTTTGTCAAGTTCTGGTCAGATTTAGTGCTGCAATTTCAAACAGAATTCATGCCTAAAAATTGACTACTTTGGGTTAAGTGGTCAGCAGATAAATTGTATCCCTATGTCTTATCATTCTATAGCTTCAAGAATTACCTCAATCTGACATCTATAGAGAGAGTTATGGCCAAAAAATAACAGAAGGTCGGGCTGCCAGTGCAATCCACCTGTAGTGTCTAAAATTGCAGTAGAGTTTTCACCTTGAAAACAGCCGAATTGGGTTATATGTCCAACACAAAAATTGTAGGGCTATCTCTTAACTTTCTATAGAATCAAGAATTGACTTAATCCGATAACTACAAAAAGAGTTATGAGAAAAATACCACTACAAGGTCATGCAATCCGAATTTGCAGCAAAAAGAGGGATCAGAGCTAATGATGCTAGATTATGGGTAAAATCAAGGGGAAACCATAGATACACTCCCAAAATTGAAAACCCTTAATGATTAAAGATAACCCACTTCAAATTAAAGATGAAAAGGTGAGTAATATGTCAAATTTCTTATGACAAGTGTTGGAAAGATGGTAGCCTCTCCTCACACCTGACATGGACCAAAAAATGGAAGGATACCAGCAACAAGATCTGGGTTTTTATCATGATTTTAAAAATCATAAGCTCATAAATCTTTAACCCTTGCTAGAAGAAGGAAGAAAAATGTTAAATCTCACCTTATTCTAACTAGAAGAAGCTGCTAGCACAGGTTGGGCTTGGGGAGGAAAAATTCTGGTGAGGGCTAGGGAAATCTTGCAGAAATGGGTTAG
Source organism: Rubroshorea leprosula (assembly GCA_020521535.1). Classification (NCBI taxonomy): domain Eukaryota; kingdom Viridiplantae; phylum Streptophyta; class Magnoliopsida; order Malvales; family Dipterocarpaceae; genus Rubroshorea; species Rubroshorea leprosula. The sequence continues at coordinate 364,893 of BPVZ01000173.1, read as the reverse complement.
AGGAAAAAGGAAAAATCAACCTAGCCCTTAAATACCAGATTTCTCCTATAATGCCCCCTTTAAGTTTATAAATTTTAGCTATTAAGCCCAAAAATAATAATTCCTCCCATATAAATTCCTAACTTAAATTTAAATTCACTTGTACTAATATATTCATGTATACACATATATGTCTAAAATTTCAAAATTTTTGGGATATTACATAAAGCATTCTAACTTTTGTTTGCTATGGCTATTCAAGTAGCTTGAGTCTAATCACTAATGATTTTCTCTCGATTAGTAATACAGTCTAAATATAGCCAAATGTTGTTGGTGCTGATAATTTGTTCTTTGACTCTAACTGGGATTTAAAATCTAGATTGATTTCTAAATTTCTTTTTATCATATAATAGTTCATGTATTTGGTTTCTATTCCCTCTATAACTTTGACTAGTGCTAGATTCTACCCCTTGTTGTATTAAGAATTATGTCAGAGTTATATTAGGCTATGTCTCATCTTTTTCATCTTCACTTTCTTCAATTTCCTCTTTTTCCTTCATTTTGAGTGTTTGTCTTCATATTTCTAGTTATTTAATAGTTATTGTGATTTGATTAGACAAGCTGTTCAATTCTTTTACATTTTCTTCCACTAAAAGTCTTTGTTCTAATTCTTTCAATTTTTTTTTCTTGAGTTTTTAACATACAAATGTTATTCTCTTGATTTAGGTTTTTCTATGAAAATCTTTAGGATTATTTTAAATTCTTCATTTCTATCTATAATATTTCATTTACTATAATTTGATATTATAGTATCTTGTAAATCCCTGAGTTGAGTTTGGATCTTTTAAAAATTCCCATTTATATCACTTTCCAGTTGTAGAATTATTTTATTATACATCTTAAGCTTTTATTTCAAAGACTACTTTTAATATCTTAAGAATTTCTTCTATTTTGATTTTTATATCTCTAACTTGAGATATTGGAGGCTTTAAGTCTTTGATATACCTTATTTCTTCTTTTATTTCTTTCAGTTCTCTATAATTTTTTGCATCAATTATTCTTTCTTTAATAAAATCAAATTACTGAGAAAGGAATTTTCTTATTTCTTTAATTTTCCTTAAAGTATTTTTATTAATGGTTTCTATTTTTGAAATCTTATAAATGATAATTATATCTTCTATACCTATTATGTTTTTACTTAGTGCATTAACTAAAGACATGTTAATCGAGTTTATTTATTCATTATTTGAGAAGTATATTAATATTATTTTTTAATATATTTATTCTTTCTCTCTTTATCTTTATTTAATAATTAATAGTTGTAATCAACTTTTATTGTATCTTCAAGATTTACTCTTATAGATTCTTATTCTAAGTTTGGTAAGTTTCTCTTCAAATTGAGTTAGTTACTGAAATTCATTTTAAATTTTAACTAGTTGTAATTGCACTAAACTAGAAGTCCTTTTTTAGTCGTGTCTTCACTTTGGATAAACCTGCAAAGCCCTGAGGTGGATCCTCAAGGTAGACACTCCGATGTTTAAGTCAGTAATAATCGGATCTACCTTTAGCATAATGGAAAAATGAGCTTTCGGTTAGTTTCAATTACCTTTTTGAGGTTGCCCCTGAGGGGTATTTATAGACCTTAATGAGGTGTCCACGTGGCCTACTTAACAAGATAATCGAAGTTTGACGTGTCCCTTCAGGCAATGATCTCGAGACCAAAAAATCAGGTTTGGACACGCTCACTGTACCTATCATACAACTGTTTGATTGGGAAGTGCTAAATTTATCCTTCACTTCGGTTATTGACAAAACATAGCAGTACGTTCGAGGTTAGAAACCTTTGACTTATCCTTACACTATTCCCCCTCGAAGTCATTCACTTTTGAATGATGTTGTTAGAGGTGGTAAGAGTAGTGTATAATTACTTGGAAAGATACAAGATGAAATATGATAGAATATTAGAGTTGAGTTACTGGAGTTATAACTAAAATAAAAATTGTTGACTTGAAGTCACTATGGCCATAGCCGAAGTATAGTAGGTGACTCATAGCCATCGAAACCAAGGTGAAATACAATTGACACGTGGTCATTGAGGACGTAGCCAAAGTAAAATATGTGAGTCATGGTCACTGAGGTTGGAGCCGAAGTAAAATACGTGACACAGGGTCACTGGCCAAAGCCAAAATAAAATACGTGACTTGGGGTCACTATGGTCGAAGTCGAAGTAAAATGTGTGACTCGAGGTCACTATGGCTGGAGCCGAAGAAAAATATGTGACACGGGGTCACTGTGGCCGGAGCCGAGGTAAAATATGTGACTCGAGGTCACTATGGCTAGAGCCGAAGTAAAATGTGTAACACGGAGTCATTGTGGTCGGAGCCGAGGTAAAACACTTCCACATGGTGAGAGATATTTGCAGAAATAAAAGGATTTGGGTTGGGTTTTATTGGACCCATTTGAAAAGCCTGACACAATTAGTATGTGATATGACAACTGTCTTTAGGAAGATGTGTACAATAAATACGGGTTGTAAAAAGTAACTGCAACAATTCAAGAGACGCAACCGAAATGGAACCATCAAATTCGGAAGGGTTCCATTAGGATTGAACTGTCAAATTCAAAGCGGTGTAATTGTGATCGTTTGATCAAATTAATCACAATCGTTGGAGTGCATATTCGCTTTGGTATATATAGCTATACTTCTATAAAAAAATATTTTAACTTTGTCGTATTTACTACCAAAGTGCTACTACAGCTTCATCTAAGCCTGTACATTCTAGTTTTTGCACTTTGTTTTTTGACTTCTACACCAATTTCACAAGGCCGAAATCAGGTAACTTATGAATTTTAGTGATTCTAATTCTAGTGAAGAGTTCTATTCTCCTCTCAGCCTTTCTAACTTAGATCTAAGTCCTCTTAAGGAGGTTAGATTTAGAAGTGAGAGTGACATTGAGTGTGAGTTGAAATTTTTTAAAGATCCTAACTACATCCCCTCTCCTACTCCGTGCAGTGAAAGTTATGAGACGAAAGAGATGTCTTCCGAGGAAACATTGAGTGTTGGGGGGAGCAAGGAAGTAAGGATGTTGGAGTACAATGATGTGGCTATGGAGAGTGGGTCGTTTGGGTCAAAGAGAACAAGGGGAGGATGGGTGGATATGAAATAGTTAAGGGTGAAGGGGAGGGGGAGGGTATTCCCCCAAATATTTTAAAAATTGATAATGGAGTTGACAGGTGTTATGATATAGAGGCGGATATTGTCTCTCAAGTGAAGGGGTATAAGAGTGAATTGGGGACAAGGGATAGCCTTGTTTATTTAGTTGAAACCTATGACCTTCCTCCCCAAGTGTTGATTAGGCCTGCTGGGGTGGAGGAAAGGGCATGCTCGGCACCACAGGATCATTGGATGCCTATGTATGCTCATTATTTGGCAGCAGGGCTTAGGTTTCCAATGCTAGAGTTGTTGGTGTGGTTATTGCTGGAGTATAGAATAGGTTTGACCCAATAAACTCCCAGCACAATAAGAGTAATAATTGGATTTATAACATATTGTCGAGCTAGAGGGGTTAGGGTGCTTATGGTGAATATGTTTAAATACTTTTTTGTACTTAAAGCTGAGAGTAGGAAGGAGAAGGGGTGGTATTATTTTACACGTCAGTCGTCCAACAAAGAAAAGAGGAACTTGTTTAGTGCAAGGCCTTCATCCATTAAGGGATGGAAGGAAAAATTTTTCTTTGTTGATGACACCGAGTAGAAGAGGAGGGATGGTGAAGTAGAGTTTTTGTCTACCTAGAAGGCTAAAAGGGCCAACTGGAATAAGTATAGTTTAAATAGCGATGAAGAGGAAAAAGTGGAGAAGCTAGTGAGAAAGGAGGGTGATATGGTGGATATTATGTTTCTCACCAACTCAGATGTTATAGAAGCAACCAAGCTCTATGGACCGAGCTTAATGAGTGAAGGTGTGTTTGTACCTTGTGTTATATGTGTAGAAGTTAAATTCTGACTTTTGCTTTTAACATTTTTGTTATTTTGCAGCTAAGATGGACAAATTTTTGGGTATTGCTAATGGAATGGCCATTCCCAAAAAGCCAAGGAAGAAGTCAAAGACTTCAAAAAATGTGGCTAATGAAGGAAGAGCTGGGGACAAAAAGAGGGAGCAACCTTCCAGTTCGTCAGCCCGAGCTCCAGGTGTTCAACCAAGGCCTGAGCTCAAAAGGAAAAGAAGTGAGGACTTGGAGCCACCTCAAAAAAAGAAAAAGAAGACGGGAGAACAGGAGGTTAGGGGAGATGAGGTGGCTGAGTTTGTACCTCGGCCTTCTCTTGTTAAGCTTGATCTTGAGGTCAGAGAGATAGGGGTTACAACCCATGGTAAAGGCAAAGCTCTTGTTCTTCCTCCTTTGCTTCAGAATAGTCTTTTTGACACAAAGAACACCATAGTGATGAAAAACTTTTTAAACGCATACCTTCCTGAAGTGGATTGCCGCCGAGCAAAGGAGAAGGTGCTAAGTCACTGAGGGAATTCAGTGACGAAGCATGCCGAGGTAAATTGAATGATGATACTTAGTTTTTTTTTTTTTTTAATTGGTGTTTATATTACAGACTACAAGCTAAGTTAACGTGCTGGCACAAGAGTTCATGAAGATTGTTAGAGAGTGCAACAACTTGCAGAAGCAGAATGAGAAGCTGTAAAAGGAGAAGGATGAGATGTATAAGGAGCTAGATGAGGTGGTACCAACAATGACGAGTCTTCAAGATGAGAGGAATTCACTGAAGATAATTCTTTCATTTAAAGAAAGGAAGAGGAAAATGTGCGGAGAACAAATTGAAGCACAAGATCAAGAAATAAAGGAAATGAAAAAGTTTGAGGCTAAGCTCAAAAAGAATGTGAAGTTGCTGGTACACAACGGGATGGAGGAGCATATTGTTGAGTTCATCAACTCCAGCACTTTTGAGAACATTGTCAATCTTTATCGGCTGCCCACCGCGATCCTTGCCTTCACTGATTGCAGAAAAAAGGTGAAATCTTAATATCCTGAAGTGGATGTAACAAAGATCACCTTTGGCGAATAAGAAGAGGGAGTGAAGGAAGACAGTGAGAGTATGTTAGTCGATTTCTGACCTCAGATTAAGCTGAGGTGGGATCATGACAAAGAAGGTTGCACCGTTTTTCCTCCCAATTTTGACTTCGAGTTCGTCGTAGTTGAGGAAGGGGAAGGAGAGGTAGAAGGTACTAAAGTTAAGGAGAGCTAGCCACTTCTTCTAGTAGAGGTCCATCCAGTTCCTTCCGAAGAAAAGCAGCCACCTCCCCCAACAGAGTAGCTAGGGTGTTATCTTTTGATTTATGTTTTGTGTTAGAGTTGGAACAATTTATTGATTTTATTATGAACAGTTTTGTAATATTTGTAATCAATTCATGGATTTATTTGAAGTTTGTTGGAACATTTGCTTTGGATTTTATTAACATAAGAACTGAGATGAAGGAAATCACTTTAGACGTGAAGTGAATTACAAATTGATCTCGGAAGAATTGTTTAAATGAATGAAATTAATCTCAGAAAGAGAAAGTAATAATCATAAAGGGAAATAAGACAAGTTCGTTGAAAGAAGTTGATTAAGGGTAAAATTTCTTCAAGTTGTTGACATTCAAGATTCTATGAACTCTTTTCCCTTCAGCGTCTTGAAGGATATAGGCACCAGGATGTGGCACTTCAGCCACTGTGTAAAGGCCTTCCCAGTTCAGTGCTAGTTTACCAAAACAAGTTTCAAATCCAGTTAAGCTAGCTTTTCTCAAAACTGGGTCACCAACTTTGAATGTTCGAGGACGAACTCGTTTGTTGTAGAAGTTGGCTAATTTCTGCTTGTACACCAAAGTTCGAAGTTGTGCTTTCTCTCTGACTTCGTCAAGCAAGTCAAGGTTCTCCTGAAGCAATTGTCCATTTTGCCTTTCATCGAAATGGGGGACCTTGAAGCTTGGGACTCCTATTTCAATAGGAATGACTGCTTTAGTACCAAAGGCCAGGTGGTAGGGTGTTTCATCTATTTCATTGAATTATAGTTTTTAGAATATTCTTTACATGTTATGCATATTTGATCTAGGGTAAAGCCATAGAAGAAAAAATAAAGTAGTTGAAAATAACTTAAGTTTGAGTTAGTTACCTGTGGCAGTTCGGCTCGTAGTTCTATATGCTTAGAGGACATTGTTGAGCTCGTCTGCTCACCTGGCCTTATGCTGCTCCAACCTTTGTTTGATTCCCTCCAGGATAGCTTTGTTGACAGATTCTACAATATCTTTGGACTTTGAATGGTATACCGAGGTAAACTGTAATTTGATTCCGTAACTGAAGCAGAAATCTCTAAATGAATAATAGTTAAATTGAGTGCCATTGTCATCCACAATTTGATTCGAGATCTCGTACCTGCAGATGATTGAGTCGAAAAAAAAGTCTCCGACCTTTTTGGAGGTAAGGCTGGATAATGGCTGAGCTTCAACTCATTTTGTAAAATAATCAACACCAACAACCAGATGGGTTACACCTTCAACCCTTTTCGTGAATGGGCCTAAAAGATCAAGTCCCCACTGAGCAAATGGCCACAATGCCACCAAGTTGGTGAGCTTTTTTACTGGTTGGTGAGTTACGTGTGCAAAGAATTGGCACTTTGGGCACCTTTGTGCAAACTGAGTGGCATCTTTATACATATTTAGCCAGTAATATCCTTATCTGAAGACTTTAGGAGCTAGGGATCTAGCGCCAATATGACTTCCACATACGCCTTCATATACCTCCCAAAGTGCGTATTCAGCTTCATAAAGGTTCAAGCATCGAAGGAGAGGGAGTGAGAAAGATCTTTTATAGAGGACTCCATCAACAAGTGTGTACCAAGATGCTTTCTTTCTCAACCTCATCTCTTCTTTCTTATCTTTAGGCATTGACCCATCTCGTAAGAAAGAGACAATTGGATCTATCTAGCTCGGTGTATCCAGATCTATGCTAATCTTCATCCTTTTTTGCTTCAGGAAGCTCAGCTCATCTAAAACTTCAACGAAAACTAATCTGAAGCTTTAGGAGTTATCGGAGGTGAACTTAGAAAGTGAATCTGCCTGTTGATTTTCAACTTGAGGCATTTTGCTCAAACAAAATTTCTGGAACTTGCAACTTAGCTTGGCCACCAGGGCTACATACTTCATCATGACAGAATCAACCACCTCAAAAACTGAGTTAACTTGATTAACCATGAGTTGTGAGTCACTATATATCTGCATTGCCACAACTTTCAATTCTAACACCAATTGCAAGCCAAGTAGCAGAGCTACATATTCGGCCATGTTGTTAGTTGCATCAAAATTAAATTTCAAAGCATGCTCACTTCAGTATCCATCTAGGCCAACTAGGATTGCGCCAGCTCCAGAGCCTTTGTTACATGATGCTCCATCAACATATAGAACCCAACTATCCAGCTCGAGCCTAGAATTTGAGTGATCTGAGGTGCATTCCACAATAAAATCTGCTAATGCTTGAGCTTGGATTGTAAACCTCTGTTGAAACGTTATTTCAAACTCCCTCAATTCAACTACCCATTTGATCAATCTTTCTGAGCACTCTGGTTTCTGTAGAATCTATTGAAAAGGTTGGTCTTTGAGGACTATGATTGGGTGTAACTGGAAATATGGCCTCAGCTTTCTGGCTGAAGTGACAACTGCTAACATTACTTTCTTAGCAATAGAGTATCTTAGCTCTGCTCCGTGTAGTACGTTGTTGGTTGGTATAATAAACTGGTTTTTTCTGTTTCCCTTCTTCTCTCACTAGCACAGAACTGATTGCTTCATCTGAGATGCCAAGGTACAAATAAAGGATCTCTCCATTTATAGCTTTTATCAACAAAGGGGGTGAGTTAAGATAAGACTTCAGCTCATTGAATACAGCTTAGCATTCGATGTTCCATTCAAACTTCTTCTGCTTGCCAAATTCATCCTTCTTAGCTGTTGATCTCATGATCTTAAAAAACGGCAAACATTTATCTACTGACTTCGATATAAAATTATGAAAAACTGCCACTCTCCCAATTAGTCTCTACACATCTTTCACTGACTTCAGCGGTTCCATCTCGGCTATTGCTTTGATCTTTTCTAAGTTAACCTCAATCCCCCTCTTAGATACCATGAAGCCTAGAAATTTTCCAAACTCCACACCAAAGATACACTTCATTGGGTTCGACCGCATTTTGTTTTTTCTAAGGTTGTTGAATGTCTCAGCAAGATTAGCTAAATGATCTTCGACTTTTCAGCTCTTCACCACGATGTCAACAACATAAACTTCTAGATTCCTGCCTATTTGAGCTCGAAATACGATGGTCACCATCTTCTGGTAAATGGCACCTGCATTCTTTAAGCCAAAAAGCATCATGACATAACAATAGATTTCATCACCTACATAGAATGAGGTCTTCTCTTCATCCTCATGAGCCATCGGGACTTGGTGATAACCAAAATATGCATCTAAGAGACTCAATCTCTCATTTCTAGAAACTGCCTCAACTAGTTTATCAATGTTCGGCATCGGATAACAATCTTTGGGACAAGCTTGGTTGATATTTGTATAATCGATGCATATTCGTCATTTACCATTTGCTTTCTTGACCAACACTAGATTGACTACCCATTCACAGTAATCAACTCTTCTGACAAAACCAGCCTGTAGGAGTTTCTCCACCTCTTCCT